>NDGN011404618.1:0-14131 GCA_002564285.1 Tympanoctomys barrerae | reverse complement strand
ACTCAGGTCCTTGTGCTTGCCAGGGAAGCACTTATTCCACTGAGCCATCTCCCCAGCCCTCATGTATTTTTATATTAGAGTTCCATAATACTGTATTATTAAAGGTGTTCATGTGGCTACCTATCTCTCCTCCTCGGCTTCTTGAAAACAGAACATGTAACAATGTAACACTCACTGGCACATGTAAGTGGCACTCATCAGTGTGATTGATTTGATACGGCCAGGGTAGAATATTAGTGTCTATGGGATGATTGGGAAACACCACCACATGATCCCAGGACTCTGGATTCCATCTCTCTCTCTCTCTCTGTCCCTCTAGGTAAACAGATGTATACACACATGCACACACATGCATGCACGCACGCATGCACACCTACAGAGTCTCATACTGCGTAATTGCATTTCTGTCACTGATAGGTTACATTTCTGATGCCAGTTCCTTAAGATTTTAATGGAGCTGAAAAATTCCTGCCACCTAGTGACCTCATAGTCTTCACAGTGTGACACATCACTCATGTGTTTGTGGTGACGCTGGTGTTAACAGGCCTACTGCACTGCTGGTCATGACAAGTATAGCACACACAATTACATATAGCACGTAGTCCTTGATAATGATAATAAGCCACTATGTTACTGGTTTAGGTATTTATTGTGCTACATTTTTATCATTATTTTAGAATATGCTCCCAACTATAAAGCGTTACTGCAGACTGATATTCTGCTTTGCCTCCGCAGCTGCCTCCTGGGTCTGTGTGTACCTTTTCTCCTGATGGCACCCAGAAGCCACGCCCAGTGCCACCCACATGTGTATCCATGACCATCTGTGATGTTCATACATGGTGGGGTCACCTACCAAAGCATGTCTCAAAATGTAGCCCCATTTTTGAGCAAAACAGAAAGGGTGGTTTCGTTGCACTGGAGAACTGGGATTAACTCAGTGTCAGCCTTTAAATTGTCTACATAAAGAAAATAAGAAGTAAAATAATAATGGTTGTTGCACATATTGACTGAACCAGTGATGTGAGAATGCCCTCTCTTGAGCTCCTAAATATTGTACTGTTGAAGGTGTTCATGTGGCTGCCTGTCTCTCCTCCCAGGCTACCGCTTCCTGAATTGAGTCCAACAGCCAAAGATCAGTATGATTAGGCGCACTCAACAAATAAGAAAGGCAGGCACAGCACTCAGAGGCTTCCCAGGGGCCACTCTGTACTCAACACCAGACTTGGGAACTAATCCCCTGAGTTATCTGTTCACTCTTCACTTTGAGACTCGCTGTGCCTCAGCCAAGATAAATTGTATGTCTTTGACAAATATAAAATGATAATTTTCAACCTTCTATTATAGACATTTAAAAATTAAGAAGGTGTGTCACAAACACAGGGCCATAGATGCATAACTAAAGACCTGAATCACATCCTAGAATGGACAAGAATTTGTTGCACACACACAAAATTATCCAAACAACAGGACACAAACAGATAGAAGACCTTAATGGGATTCAGATTTGGTTGTTTGGAAATAAAACTAAATTAGTTCATCACACCTTATACAAATTAGTACTGGATAGATAAAGTAGTTGCTACAAAATGAAACACATTATTTTATAGGAAAATCTTTCATTAATCTTGGAGGTGTTTCAGTTTCAATGCAAAAGCAAAACAAAGTATCAAAAAGAAAAATCTGCTAGACTGGCTGAAATTAAACATTTGATTTCTGTTTCTTTCAGAACTAAATTTAAAAGACAAAGGAAAAAAGGAAAAAATGGCTATCTGGGAAAATATGTTAAGAAATAGTATAGACCAAAATATAAGTGAAGTATATGTAAAACTATCTACATGTTACATTTTAACAGCTAACAGATATCTCCCACCAAGTAAGCAAAATTAGAAACAGATAATTTGCAACATAACTATGTGGTCAAAGTACAGCCTAATAAAAATGAACTGTAATTCATAAAAATGAAAATTAAACCAAGGCTATTATTTTCCTGTTATGAATAATCAAAGGTAAAAAGTAAATTATGGGACAGAATCCTGATAAATACAGCTGAAAACTCATTCTCCAATGGGTAGGAATATAAATAACACAATTTCTCTGAAAGCAATTTTCCATTTGGAACCAGAGCTTTAAAATATGGATCCCCACTTCCCAAACACTTACTGAGCACCTTCAACGTTCCAGTTTTCAAGGACTCACGAAAGAGAACATTTTTCTTGACTATAACATCATGACATAGTCTTTGACCCAATAATCCCTTTTTCTAAGGATCCAGTCTAAAAAAAAGTTTGGAAAGATTGACCAATATATTAATTATACTACAATGGAAAGTCTCAAGAAATCAGCAGCAACTTAGATATCTCATAAAAAATGATGAATTTAATAAAATTGTGGCATCACAAGTAGACACATTTCAGTCTTAAAGCGATATGTTAGTGTTTTAGAAAAAAATTAATGGCATAGAGAAATGCTGGTGCATAATTATGAAGGTAAGTAATTTCTTAATTATAGGTAGGTTTGTATCCTGGATTTGATCTCTGCATTTGTTAAACTGCGGTCACCACTGGATGGTGAGCATAATTAATGATTCTGAATTTTCTCTTGTTTCTTTACTGAACTTGTAAAACTTGTGGTAGAAAAATGCTAATTATGGGCAACACTTTCTGCAGGGCATGTACAAACATGTAGTGTGAACATGCATGATGTGCATGCCTGTGTATATGTCACCTAACAGGATTGCAGCCAGTGGTCACACTTATGATACCCAGACATTTTTTTCCCTCATACTGGGAATTGAACTCAGGACCTTGAGCTTGCTAGGAGGCTCTTATGCCACTGAGATACCTCCCCAGCTTTTGCCCAGGCATTTTAATTCAGGTACCACAGGGAATGAGATTTAAGCTTCTAGGGGAATTTAGTTGGAGAAATAGAGCCATCTTCAATCAACCATTTCCATGTTTGGATAACCGAGTCTATCTGTGTATTTCCAATGCTATTCTACATCTTTTGCTGGAATATTCAAAGCTGTGACACACGAATGGACTGACTTTCCAGGTAAATTGGCAAGTTAGTGGTTTGGACAATCTGGCTTTCAGAAATGTCAGAGTATCTGAAAAAATTTTGTCTCTTTGATTGAGTCTAATTCCTAAGAAAGAATAAATAAGAATTCCCTGTGGGAACATGGTTTGGAAGACCTTCTCCACTCTTTGAGTTCTTTAAGATGTAAAGATAAAATAGAACCAGATGTCCCTACACTTGGCAATAAAAAGTGATCTCCACCTAACCCCAGGAAGCATCATGGAAGGACTCCTGTTTCCTACAGGAGCAGCCATCCAGTAGTTTTCCTGGGAGGGTTCACAGACAGGTACTTTCTTGGAGACACAGAACAATTTCTGTCCCATACATTAACTGGCAAGCACTTATTTTTAATCCCAGTAGAAACTCTACAAGAGAAAGGCATTGGGAAATGTCTTCCTTTTGGTTTATGAAAAGGAAAGCAAAAATTCTGTTTCATCCATCAGTGGAATGCGATAGAGTTTGAAGCTAAAAAGGACAAAGTGGGTCACTTATAGGAATCATGAATACAAATATTGTGTTTTCACATTTTACTGTTAGTACTACTTCACCCCTCATCTATTGATACAGATTTTTAATTGCACAGTGATACATGACACCACCATTAATGTAAGACTCAAATATTTTGGAGACACCTATTAAAAGCAAACTCTTAAGTCCTAGTTCACTCATATCTTCATTTTTATCCCCCTCCTCAAAGATGAACATTACCAATGTTTTAGTATGCAGCCAATCCATCTCATCCATTTCAATGTGCATGTGATTGTAGAGACAGCCACCTCATTGTCTTTAGTAGTGACATGTGATTAAATGTTATGGCCATAGGATAATCTACTTATCTTCTCTTATATTGGTGACAGTGTAGGTTGTTTCCAATATTTATGTCATCATTAACAACAAAGCAATGTATATTTGGGCATAAATGCAAATATGGTGGGGTTTTTTGTATTTTAGAGAAGGGTCTACAGGGTGTTCAAGGTTTCATTACTAGATTGGACTCTTCATGATCTGCCTGTTTACAGCCTCCCAAGAGCTGGGATTACAGGCACGCACCACCACACCCAGTCTCAATTGCCATTGTATTGCGCCCCGGGGGTGGGCTTGCATGGCAGGCCAAGGGATCAAACCCCAGGCCCCTATGCCTGCTTGCAGACACTTTAATCTGCTGAGTTGTTTGGCTACCCTGCAAATATGTATTTTTAAAGTTATGTTTACTCTTATCACACAGTAAAGACATGAATATATGTTCTCAGAATGCAAAATTAAAGTTCATCTTCATCTTAGTATCCTTTGTAAAGATAATTACTATTATCACTTTGATGAGAATTTTCCTACAACTCTGGGAACCACTTATGAGTGTACAACTATCTAAGGCACACATAGTTTTGTGTATGAAGAATGTTTTGTTACACATGACAGGTGAGGTACTGCACCACAATTTGCATGTTTTGCTGCATAGTTTGTACAAGTGATTTTTCTGAGTACTAGTATATTTACCTCATTCTTTGTGGCTATCATATAGTATTCCATTGGGTTTCAATACAGATGTTTTCTTAATCATTGTTTAGTATTTTGTTTATATATTTCATATATGTCAATATACATATGGTCAATATACCATATATATATAATATACATAGAGACTGTGAATTTTGAATTGGAGCCGTGTATCCATGATAGCCAACAGATACAAAGCCATAGTCAAATAGAAGGAAAGCAGTTGTGGAATATTATTATACAGATAGATGATTATAGGAAACACTACTGTATCACATAATTCAAATTATATAAAAGAAAGGATTTTGAATTTATAGGCAAATGATTAAATAAACTTTTAATTTTAATTATTTATTTATTTATATTTGGCACAGGGTCTCACTATTAAGCTCTGACTCACAGTGATCCTCCTATTTCAGCCTTCCTAGTACTGGATAACAGGTGTGCATCACCACGCCCGGTCTTGGTAGCCAGCTCAGTGTGCCCAGTGTGGGGCTGGCAGAGCATGTGGTGCTGGGGACCCAATCTGGGTCCTTGTGCTTGCTTAGGAAGGCTCTTAGACCTCTAAGTTATCTCCACAGCCCAAATGAACAATTTTAAAAAGTTATTTTGTATCACTGGAAGCACATTTCTTTCTTAAGGATGTATTAGAGTGATTTTCATTTAATGCTTTAATTTTATATGTCTTATGGGGTCCGGTGTGATGTTTTGGTGTATTTATACTTTGTATAATGGTGAACTCTGGGCATTTAAATTATCCATAATCTCGAACATTTATCATTTGTTTGTGGCAACATTTGAAGTCACATCATCTACCTATTTTAGATTCAACAGTGCACTAATGTTAACTACTATCACCTACCTGTGTGAGGCTCTACCAGAATTTTTTCCTCCTATCTTCTGTGACTCTCTATCAGCTAACCAGTCCTGCTCTGTTGAGGACCTCTATGGTGGGTTCCAATCTCCTGCAAAGTGTTATGTTGCCTGGTGAAAAGAAAGAGTAAGTGACAAGATGGCAGTGCAGCAGGGAACTGGGGTGACCAGTTGTCCACAGACAACAAAAGGCCACAGGGAAACCAACACCTCAGTACTTTATAATCACATTTCCATTGAGGAAAACGGTGAGGGATTTTATGTATATACATATATGTATATATGCATATATATATATATACATATATACATATATATATATATTAATCAAGCATTTATTTAGAGCTATATGCCCAATATGGTTCTTGGTACTTGAGATATATATATCAGCAAATTAAAGACCCTTTCCTATGTTATGCTAACAGGCTGGAAAGTAATCAGAGTCAACCATGTTTCTAATTGAGGGCTAAGGTTATTTGTAATTTTTCTTTCCTACAAGCAACTTTCTTTTCTAAATATCCTTCAAAGAACTTTTACAAATGAGAAAATAAGAAAAAAGGAAATCATTTCAGAAGGATTTTTCACTTAATAAAAGAGAAAGTTAAAAATTCAGATCAGAAAGTTGCTTTTTTACTATCATCTGGACAGTTGTATATCCAAATACATTGCTACATAACTGAGGTACTTGAAGCCTTTTGCTTTAATGCAAGCCTCCAAAGGGTCATAAAGCTTTGTACCCCATGGTTATCTCCTCAGCCATGGGCATGTATTATATTAAAGTAATGAATGAGTGGATGAATTATTCTTGGGCAGTTCTTTCTTCATATCTTCCAACTCTTGCTAGCTGGTTTTTATTTTCTTCCAGAAGGGAAGGAACAGCCAAATTGAGGTTGTGGTTAGTAAGTAAACTTCTTTGTAGCAAACACTTGGAAGGAATGTTCCCTGGAGTCACACAGGCCTTATTGGAGACTTTATTTCATATCATAGCCCCACAGCCTCATGGCTTGCCTCTCTGGCTCAACTCTGGCTTTTGGCAAGGAGTGATGCAACCCAATGCTACCCACTTGCTTCCATGAAGACACATACACAGCCTCAGCCATACTCAGTGATTAAACTGAAAGCCAGACTAGGGGAGTCACCCTCTGTACAGCCTGCACTGTTGCCGGTAATCCCAGTCATATTTGGGCGTGGGGGAGGGTGAAGTGGTTGTCCTCCACACCTCTCTGCCCCCCCCTTTCTATGCATTGAATGGGGCATAGGTACATGNAAAGCCAGACTAGGGGAGTCACCCTCTGTACAGCCTGCACTGTTGCCAGTAATCCCAGTCATATTTGGGCGTGGGGGAGGGTGAAGTGGTTGTCATCCACACCTCTCTGCCCCCCCCTTTCTATGCATTGAATGGGGCATACGTACATGACTCAAAATCCAAAAAGCAGAAAGATGCATGGTGAAAATGAAGTGTTCCTCATTTGCCTTGTGCAACCACCCAATTGCCCTCCCCAGAGATAACCAATCTAACCCGATTTGGGGAGTCCTTCTGGAGATCCGTGGGTGTACAAAGGAGTAAGAAAATGAAGAGTTCCTCAGCCACAGGCAGATCTGAAGTCACTGTTGCAGTGACTTCTTCAGGAACCGGAGGGTCTCCACTTGAATGGTGGGGCACTGAATTTAGCTGGTCATTTAAATGTTAGTAGTAGGTTGGGTTCTTTTGGAGTCTATGGTTTAATATGCAATTTAATCTCTATATTCTGTCTTTTAAAGCTTATGCTAGGATCAAATGTTCTAATTTTTGATACCTTATATATTTTATTATTAAATAGGTGATCATTCAATAATATTTTAAAACTCTAAATGGCTCTTGGTCTGTACAGATTTTCCATTTGAATTAACTTCAGAAATTTGTGTTCTCATGAACAGTATCGTGATGGTCCCAACTTAACTGGGTTGGGACACCCTCAAAGTTGGTACAGTATTATTTGCAAGGAAGTTCTTGAGGGTTTCTCCAGAAGAGATTGGCACTTGACTCCTTGGGGTAGGAAAAGAGATCCCTCACTCAATGTGGACAGGCTTCAAGTAGGCAGCTGAGGCCCTGGGTGGATCTTCTGAGAGAAGAGAAAAAGAGGAAATGTTAGCTGAGTATTTATCGTTTGGATCTGGGACAGCCTTCCTCTTCAGTCCTTGGACATCAGAATTCTAGGTCAAAAACTTCATTCTTCCATCTTTGTACTACAAGATCCACAGGTTCTTCAGCCTTAAGAGTTGTACTGAGCCAGGAAGCTGGCATCCTCTGCACTCCAGCTTGTGGATAGCCTATCACCTGGCTTCTTGGCCTCTACAATTGAACAAAATCAGTCCTCTAATTTGTCTGTCTGTCTGTCTGTCTTTCTGTCTCTATGTCTGTCTCTCTGTCTCTCCATCTTTCTGTCTATTCATCTATATATACACCTAGCCATCCTGTTGATTTTTTTTCTCTAGAGAACCTCAGCAAGCATTATTATTCATTTCAGGAATAGTTACATATTCATCAGAATAGTTTTCTTCAAACATTTCCAACATATTCATAGTTCTCATTTTGTGATTAGTTATTTTACAGACTAAGATGTTTGTTTTTAGTTTATAAAAAAGAGAACATTTCAAACTGTGGGAGAAAGGAAAATAAGCTCAGAGAACAATACTTTACCAGTTATTTGTCAGGGAAGTCAAGTTGCTTGAGCATAAGATGAATATTTATATTGTCCCATTGAAAGCACAATATATTTTAATCTGAGAGGTTTTATAGCATGCATTTTATAAACTTTTATATATCAAGATATAAATAAAACATTGAAATAAACAACCAACTGGTGACATTATATACACAGGTACTTTTTTTCAAAGGACTAATGCCTACAATAAATAAACACTTCATTCAAATCAATATAAAATATTCTGGTACATTCATTCACTGGGAAAAAGAGTATGGATGTGAAATCTACAAAAGTAGAACTTGTCATTGACATTAAATGTTCAACATTACTGTATATCAGAAAAATGCTACTTAAAATGAAATTTTATTTTTTATTGAGAAAAGATGAAAAAGAATAACGTTTTCCTGGCTTATGAAGAAATGTGCATTTCCATACAACTGCTAGTGGATGTGCATACTGTTACAACGTTCTGTAAGAAAATTTGGCAGTACACATCGAAAGTCTGATGCAGCATTTTAGTTTTCTGTTTATTCTTGACAAATTAGTTTGCAAAGACGAATGCACATAAGTGTTTCAAGTATTGCTTTTAGCAGAAAATAAGAGACAACCTAAATGTTGAACAACAGGACAATGGGTAGATGAATGATGACTTGGTCACAAAGACAGAACTTTGGGTCTGTAGTCTTGCAAGATTATAGGGCAGAAGCCTCTGGGCTGGTACCAGACAGGTATCCTGTTTTTCAGCTCACTACTCAAGGTAAACCACTTGACTCAGTTACTTTTAAGTCATTGCTGGAACAAAATACCCAACACCCAAAATTAAGGATGGAAAGGTTTAATTAGCTCACAGTTCATGAAGGTGTCAGTGCATACTCATCTGACTCCAAGGCCGAGTAGCACATGGAAAAGGGCAGTAGTTCATGATGGAAGAAAACAGCAAGAGCAAATCAAAAGGAGAAGCAGCAGCTACTGTGTCTAGCAAGGTTCTCTTCCTTCCACTCTGACTCCCAAGGTCCTCTGAGGAAGTGGTGCCAACCATCCATCCTTTAGTCTTTTTATATAAACTTTAAGTGCCAAGTCACTCTGGGGAGGACCACCAGTCATGCCCTAGGGAGGATCCTCTATGCCTTAGGGAGGGGATGTAGAACTGCACAATATTCATGCCCTCCTGGTGCACAGGATGAGGATGTTTACAAAGTAAGAACTCTGGATCTCTGCTGAGTCACTTAACTAAACTTCTAAACTTCTCAAGTTGACACAGTGTACCAACCACTACACCACTCTGCACAACACCTTATCTCTGGGTGCATTTTGTAGATGTCACCCAAACTGTCATCTGTACATTATTTCCATGCTAGGCTGCAAGTACTGTGTGTCACCACAAATTTTCAAAAAGTCACAGGCTAAGGAATTGCTGTGAGAGAATTTTTCATGTAAAAGACTGGTTTGGGAAGAACTTGTCTAAATGTTAACGTTCTGGGACTCAGTGGTGGCAAATGCAGGCAAGGAATGCTACTTCAGGATGCCATCCTTAGAAGCTCATTTCCGAGGAAGTATTCTTACAGCATTGGTCCATTTTATCTTCATTGCCAAAAACTTCCCCTTTGCTGTTTCAGGTGACATCTGATACTTCTTAATTACATTGATATTCTATAACCTCTCTGGCTAATCTGGCCCATTAGTGGGAGCCAGCAGTTAAAATAGCTGAGAAAGCCTTTTATGTCCTGAGCAAGGGGGAAATTGCCTTCAGAAAAGTAATCCGTTATGACCTATTAGATGGGGTAGCAGAAACTCCTTATGCTGATATGTCCTGCATCCTTTTCCCATTCACAGAGGAGAAGTAGGGTGAAGTCCGGAATGCATTAGAAGTATCTCTGAGGGGTCTGCTGCATAGACAGTGGAGGATATGGCTGGGTAAAGGCTTCCACATAGCTACTTTCTTAGGAGACCAAGGTCACTTGGCTAAGACAGTGAAATCTGAGCTCTGAGTTCATTTGCATTGTCCTGGTGGTGGGATATGCCTGCCTCAGCAATAGATCTTTTTTTTTTTTTTTTGGCAGAACCGGGGATTGAACTCAGATCCTTGCATTTGCCAGTCAAGTGCTTATCCTACTGAGCCATCTCCCTGGCCCCTCAGCAATAGATCTTATCAAAAGCACAAACCACATTTGAGGAAGAGAGCACACCCTTGAGTTCAAGATGGAGACCACTGGACATAACAGAGCTTCTCTTCACATGATGTTTCCTGAACTCTGATCTTAACCCATGTGGTTCATTCAGGTGCCTATGAAGTGCCCTTCCTACCTCCTTCTACTTCTGGGCTATTCCAGAGTTGATGGGTCAGGAGATGCCACCCAACTTTGTGTGTTTTTATTTCACAAACACATAGTGAATCAACACACCAGACAATGTTGTAAGCCTTTTATAATCTTTAATTCATTTGTTTCTCTATGAGATAGGCACTGTTATTAACCCTAAACTATTGGCCTCAATCACCAAGAGTCGGATCGTAATTTTTGATCTTTATTGCCTGAGCATCAGAGCAGGTTTCAACTTTGCATCCCTATTTCTAGATTCTCCATCTTTCATTCTGCTTCTAGAATGGACTTTCTGCCCCCAAACTTGGAATATCTCCCAACTGCCTACACTTGAAGGCCAGATTTTGCCTGGTTTTAAACACCTTCATTATCACCTTCTACTACTTTACTGCCACACCTGGGTCTCTATACTCTACATTTGACAACAACAAATCATCCCATCTCTGCCAAGAAAAAAAAGTGAGTTTTAACATCTACATTTTTCTTTCTCTTGTAGCATGGTTTCCCTGGGATTTTCAGGCAGAAAGTTTACTGGAGAGATTTGTAGGGGGTAACATTGATAAGGAAGTCCATTAGCTATTCAATGTTCTATAAAAGTTTTGCCTACATCTCTGCAGCTTAAAGCCCTAAACTTTCATTGTCTTACACAGTTTCTATGGTTCAGGAGTTTATGAGAAGCTGAGCTCAGGGCCCTCCAAGGGGGCAGCCAAGCTATGCATCCTGGGAGGACACTTTGAAGCTCATAACCTGGTATTTATTGCCTCCTCACAGGAGCCTTTTAATGTCCATACCACACACCAGCTGGCTTTCCCTAGGAGCCATAAGATCAGGAAAAGGAAGAACTGGGTGAGCAAACTCAAGACAGATGCCATAGTCTTTGTGTGACTGATCTGTAACCTGACATCTCATCATACTTGGATTAATCCTTTCACTACAGTGAGTCACTAAATCCAGCCCACACCCAGGAGGAGGGAGATACAGTTCATATCTCAAGGGATAGAGAAGCAAAGAAGCTATATACCGACCTTAGAAGCCACCATAGAGAGCAAAAGAAGCACATCCAGGCAGGGCGACAAGTTAAAGGGTGATTCAGCTGACACATGTACACTCTGGAGCCTGGATGGCATTTATGAAGGTCCCAAATGGACCCTTTTATGCCAGTTCCTCCTGCTTATGGAGCAGACTGGCACCCCGAGGAGGACATAGCTCTGCAATGGGTGGCACCCTGTGGCAGAGGGCACGCAGCTGTGGGGCATCACAACCAACTCATTCAGCAGGTCTGGAGGGCTTGGATCTAAAGAGGGATTTGGAGACACAGCACAGCATCTTCTGAATCTACTTTCTCTGCCCCTTCAATCTACTTGTTTAAAATAAGGTAACCCCATCTGGGAGCAGCTCCTCTAGCATTCTGATTGGTCCCTTTGTTTAGGAAAAATTTGCAAGACAATGATTAACTTTAGTCTATGAACAAAACTGATATTCATCATCCCTCTTATATTTTTCTATTTTAATCCTCTTTGCTTGCAGTCCTAGCCCCAGCTCACAAAGCTAATGATGTAAGTCTTTTACCTGGTGGTGTTGCCAGGCCTATGTCCTGGAAAGGAATGAGACCCCTGGTCATGATGCCCTTCTGAAGTCAGGCTGCTACACTTACCATTACAGTTACAACTGGGCAGGGTGCATTAAGAGAACCACTCGTTGCATTACCAGAATTGCAAATGTATTTCTCACAAGAAGCCCTTCCTCCTATGTTGATCAGGGTCACTGGCTTCTGTCAAGGTGGTAACTCCTTTCCTTGCCTGATGTTTGACACAAAAAGCTAGAGGTGACCAGGTTAAAGAAGCACATGAAAGCTTAATGGGATTCTTACAGTCCTCTCACACACGTAGCTATCTTTCAGGGCTGCAGGTATCAACATTTTTGTTCTCTGTTGAGTATGTTTAGGTCACAGGTTCATACGAGTCATAGACATATGTGTGAATTGAAGCAGAAGATATGGTGTCATCATGCTGAATGGCATGGGGATCCAGGTCACTTGCTTACTCTGCTTACTTTTGCTTTCTGTCCCTGTTCATGCCCCATTTCAGCTATCCAGTCTGTGTCTTAACTTACAGTGAATGATGCTGCATCTAATCAACCTTATACTTTGACAGATATAACAGTAGCCACATCACATTGGACAAATATAGTCCCATAGTTAGGTCGTGCCCCATTACCAGGTGCTCATTCCTTGCCAGACCAGCAACAAGCAAGGAATCCTTCTCCATAAATAGAAAATCTGCTGAAGATGGCATGGCCTTCTGCCAGAATCCTAGAGGTCTAAATTGATTTCCTTATTGGGTTTTCCAAGGTCCACAGAGCATCTTTCACCCCCACCCATTCGTCTAATGCCTCGGGGTCTGGCGGAACAAGCATCTTGGCTATTTACTCCATAGACCAGATCTGGGGTCTTTTTCTAAAACTAGGTCCCATTTGGAACTCACTGCCCTTCCTGTCACATGGATTTATGAAATTTTCACTTGTGTTGGAGGTCTTTGAATCTTTGTAGAATTTACTCCCACTCTTTGGAACACATGTTTCCTCCCAGGAACTCAAGGACATTTGATGATTCTTGTTATTTTAGCCCAACTAGCATGAAGTCACCCATATGGCAAGCCAGCGCTGCATGAGACCCAGGTGACCGATGATTGAACCACCTTTTCTGGAGCTCTGCAGTCCTCTTAATTAAGTCCTGGGCCTGGGCCTAAGGTTTGTACTGCTTTCCAGCCACAGGATATGAGAGTTCTTTTACACAGTGGCAAGGAGGCCATCTGACTTTCACATTTTGCCTAAATTGATGACTAATCACTCTTGACCTTTACTGAATTTCTCCAATGCATCATTTTTACTTGGCAAATGACATCCGATTCTATGGTCATTATAGATATCACTTCTGCTGTGTATCTCAAATGCCTGACATGTTGTACCTGCCAGCATGTTTTATTCTACAAGAATCATATCCCAGGTCACCATTGTAAAATCTTAATAATTTCAATGCTACAACACAGCATGCTGGGGACAATGGAGCCCTCACTACCAGCCAGATTGTGAATGACTCATGTGGTGGGTTAACTAATGGTCAACTTGTAACACCCACCTGAACTTAATCAGCATGGTGCTGGGTGTGGATGGCCCACCTGAGGATACATGATATGCACCCAGCCTTTTCTGCCACCTCTCTTCCCAACTGCATCCTCCTCCTTAACGTGTACCAATCACTCTTCTTTTACATGCTTGAAACAAGACAATTCCATTGAGATTGAAGTTCTAAAGAATTTGATGTTTGCTCTGAGTCAAGTGCTCTTCCTTCCACATAGCTTTCCACGGCTGGTTCCCTTCAATTTACAGCTGTCAAGGCTCAAAGGTCACCTTCTCAGAGAAGGGTCCCTCAATCACCCTAAAACCCACACACTACTCCAGTCTTGTCACAGTGCCTGTGTATTTCCATCGTAATCCTAATCACTCCCTCGACCACCTTGCCCTTATCACTGTCTCACCCACCCATATGCCTCTTTATTACCAGTCTTATGCCACACTTGAACACAGATGTATGTGGGGAGAGATTTTGCTGTGGAGGACCAGCTGAGTGACTCTCCTTGAAAGAAGAGCAATTGTCTCCATTTTGGCTGTGCCTGACCCTATTTC
>NDGN011404611.1:0-11789 GCA_002564285.1 Tympanoctomys barrerae | reverse complement strand
AAAAAAAAAAAAAAAAAAAAAAAAAAAGATTCTCCAGTGTTTAATGTCTTGTGTGCCCTCTGTGCTGGCCCCACCCCTGGGGTTCCCTGAGAGACTGTGTGTGGTAGCTCACACCTGTAATCAAAGTGCTTAGAAGGCCGAAAACAGTAGAATCACTGTGAGTTCAATCTGTGTAGTGAAACCCTGAACACCATGTGGAACCTGTCCTAAATTTGAAAGAAAAGAGATTTATTTTTCCTCTTATAATTTATTCTTGTGAATAGCTAACCCAAACTTAGGTGTCATAAGATTTGAATGAACATTAAAGAATGAGTCTCATACCCTAGAGGACTACTTGATTTGCTGATTTTCCATCTTCTTTCCAAGGTTCTCCATATGAATTCAAGATTTTCTTTTCTTCTTTTTCTTTTTTAATTAATTTTATTGAGAAAGAAATAGCAATGAGACAGTTTCAAAGCAGGTTAGTAGGACAGTTACAATAATTAATACATTGCATATTGTTGTCTTTGTAGTAATTATTCATAGTACAAGGCATGGACATGATACTTTTTTAAACACTATTAGTAGAAAACTTCCTTCTCATTGAACTAAGAGAAAGTAGCTGTATATTTTATTTTAGGGAAGGGTCCACAGGGTGTTCAGGGTCTCACTACTAGATAAGACTTGTAGTGATCTACCTGTGTACAGCCTCCCAAGAGCTGGGATTACAGGCACACCCCCACATGTGCAGTCTCAGTAGCTGCATAGTGATGTGAAGCTCCACTGCTTATGTTATAGGGTAATAATATCATTAAGCTACTCTTCTGGATGGTTAGCAACTTAAGTTTGCAGACCAGAAAAACTAGAGAAAAAGAAGGGCTAAAAGGATAGACAACATTTTGGCCCCAGCCCTTCAAGTTCTGAGAGGACTCAGGACATAGAGAACCTGTACTGCAACATCCTGGAGCTCAGAGGTGTCCCAAATTTTCTGATCACTGAGATTATGGAGCCACAGAGGAAAGTGATCAATGATGTAGAATTTGCCTAAGGAGAGTCATCTAGAGAGAAAACATTCTCTTAGAGTTTCACAGACAGCAAATTAGTCAAGCAATGGCCATGACTCATCCAAATGGTTGACACTTACAAAGGATCTACAAACTGTGGTATAGAGTTTCAGGGTAAATCCTGAGGGGATCTGACTGTCCTTATTAGATACAAAACTTAATTTTTTCATTTAATAGATCTTTCTTTATCTCGGTCTTCACTATCCAGCAGAAAAGTATAAACAAAAGATATAAAAAATAAAGCCATTTTAATATGCTGACCTATAAAAGACTCAAGTCAACAACTTCTGACATTGCTAGTTCTGCAGATAACACACTAGTATTATGGACTACTGGAGTATATTGAATTATTTTTTCTGAATTCATGCACGTACAATATTTGAACGGCCATAGATAACCCATCACTGACATAACTAAACAAAAAAGGGGGATAAAAATGAAGGACCATTTTGTAGTGTAAAAAATATATATGTATCTGTATATACAAAATAGCTAGTCTAGATATACAGCTACTTTCTCTTTGTTCAATGAGAAGAAAGATTTGTACTGATAGTGTTTAGACAAATTTTCAATAGAATTATAATATCTACTATTAATTTCCATAAACACTTAGGCACCGATGATATCCTTCTGATATTTTATGTAGATTGTAAATGTATTAGATGTTTACTCTTCATTTTCCTCTGTGTCTAATGTGAATCTAACAACTTTCACTGCTCCACTTCACATACAGCAGGTTAATGTGGTAGGAAAAGGAGCAGCCAAGATCTATAGGCTGTGTATTGAACATGTGCCTAATTATTACAAATGCCTAGTACACATTTCATCTTAGTAACCATAACAGCTCCTGTGAGATGAAAATCACCTGCATTTGAATGCGGAGCCTGATGTGCAGGGTAGCATGATCAAGTGTCCATCAGTCAAATTGGACATGTAGTGTAAAGTCTAGATAGTTCTTCATAAAGTAAATCTATATGTATTATAACATCTCTCACAGTTAGTAGAGGGTTCGTGGCCTTCAAAAAGTCGCAATATTTCTGACATCCATGTACGTTTGTGTGCCTACTGGAAATGTTAATTTTCGACCCATATAATATCTCTTAGCTATTCATTTTAAATATGTGTCCATAAAGTAAAGAAAGGTTTGGAGAACCTACTTTATATGCTGTCCAAAGCCAGGAGACTCACATGAATTGAATAATGGTGGTAATATGTCCCATCACTCTTGAATCCTCGCCTGCTGAGTTATTCTCTAAAAATTAAGAGAAAATCATTTTTTACTAGGTGTACATTTAGCAGCTATTGGCTTTGTTTTTTGAATAAGGAATGTAGACTCATAAGATAAAAAATAATTGGAACAATGGTATTTTATCCAGATACAGTATTACTTTGGAAAAGATGAATGCTTTCTGATTAACATTATGTAATGTTTATCATGCATTATTGAAAAGTAAAGAATTAAGCTAAATTTATATAAATCATGTATGAAAATTTAATCCAAGTATTTATGTATTTATTTTTGTTTTGCTTAGGGATAAGAATGAAAAAATATTTGGGAGTGTTTCTTAGTAAAATAAGTAAAAATATTGCAGTTCTTTAGATTTTAAAAATAGATAAGGTAGCACTGAGAATGCATGTTTACTGACAATATGATCATAAGATGCAAAGTGAACTGTGTTCTCCTGTCAGGATCCCAGGGGATCTTTGACACTGTGTCATTATTTATTCTTTGCTTTGTTTCTGTCTTTTTATGTTAAAGAATGAATTATGGATAAGTAAACAGATAGGGACATAAAGGAACAGCAGGCATAACTTTGATGGCAACATTTTCAGCATGTATTTTTCTAAGCAAATTTCAAATAGAATGGGAAAATAATAGATCAGGTTAAAGAATGAAGAGTAAAAAAAATAAAAGAACACTCTCATAATGTTCTCAAGACAAAGTACATCCATCTGTTCTCTGATCCTTTGCTTGTCCAAAAGTTAGACCTTTTCTTAAATAAAAATTTCTTTTCTTCTACCACCTGAACAAAGTCTAGCGCAGAAAGTGACATCCTTGCATTCTGTCATAAAGGTGACACTCAAACTCCAGCCTATGAGTTAATGTTCAGTCATGTGATAAAAGCACACACTTTCAAGAATATTGAAAACCTAAAGAGGAAGAAGATATTTTTACCACAATAGAATTATACATGTTAACTGTATCTGTATTTGTAGTTTTCAAACAGTGAAATACATAGATAAAACAAAAGTGTAAATGAAATCATGGTAAAAGGTTAACACAACTATAATGGGCTACAGGAGATGGAAATAGAGAGATGATAGGGCCTAATCTACTTCTCATGGCTCCCTTAAAAATACCAGAGGCAACGTATTATGGGAGATCAGCCAACTGATACAGCAAATTGTGTATGTCAAAGTATGTGGCAGATGGGGGAGCAGTGAAGGGAGTCAATTTTATTCATTGGGACCCATTCTGGGATTTCCCTAGAGGAAAATTGTTGTTTTGTGCTTTTACATTCTTGTAAGATTTCTACATATACACCTACTAGCTATCAAAAACTGGGTATTCAGTGTACAGGTTACAAGTATCAGGTTTTTCTTCTTAGTGATGTTTTAAATTTCTCTTCCCTTAGTCATCTACCTCTGGCATTCATCATGACTAAGATATTTATGTTTATTATTATTATTATTATTATTATTATTATTATTATTATGTATTTTAGGGAAGGGTCTCCAGAGTGTTTAGGGTCTCACTACTAGATCAGACTCATAATAATCCTCCTATTTACAGCCTCCCAAGAGCTGGGATTACAGGTGTGCGCCACCACACCCAGTCTCAATTGTCCTCACAGCATGCCCCAGGGGCCAGGATGGCACAGCAGGCCTGGGGACCAAACCCCTGGCCCCTGCACCTGCTTCCAATTGCTTTAATCTGCTCAGCTATTTGGCCAGCCTTATTTTCTAAATTCAAGAAATCTAAAGTGTATGGGGAAAGATACACTCAAATAAATATCTCTATGGTATAAGCAAAAAAATAATACTACCCAGTTGAGTGAATTAGGACATTACCTTATTACCTTTAGCTGAAAATTTACCAGCTTTATTCAAGTCTAGAATATTTGCGCACAAATCCTGACATGGAGTGAAATCAATAGGTTAGAATTTTCCTTAGGTGTACTAATCACTGAAGGTATAAGACAAAGTTAATCTAGAGAGCATATAAGTTAATATACTATATATTATATATACTCATATAATAAAATATTATATAAAATGTACAATATATTATATTATTGTAACATAATATACATAATAAACACATAAATAAATTAAATATAATAAAATTAATTTTTATGTTGGGTAAAGCTAAAGTGTTATGTCTTTTGTAACATATTTTGACCACAGACTAAATTTTTTTCAAAAGATGAATTCACATCTGGATTTACAGTGAAGATGTGTAACGAACTGAGTTCCTTAATGAAGAAAAGGCAAGCAAGAAAAGTACTTTATGGTCAGTGATATAGAACCTCACAGTTTATGATAAGCTAACAAACTAACATCTATATCAAATGCAAAATGTTCCATCAGAAACTCTGTATAGCTTTTTCAAAATTAATCTGTAACATAAGGCATTGGGATGCATTAGTGATATGTTACTAGTTCTAGTCTCATATAATGGATAGGTAGAAGTGTTTATATTTTATATAAGAATTTGGACTTTTTTTTTTCAGAACCAGGGATTGAACTCAGGCCCTTGTGCTTGCCAGAGAAGCACTTATTCCACTGAGCCATCTCCCCAGCCCCTATATTTTATATATGAAACTTCAAGTTGTACTTAAAAGTCAGACTTAAAGTAAAAATGCTGTTATTGCTATTATTATTATTAGCAACATCACCTTAACTTTCTTGGAGAGAAAACAGTTGAACTTAAGCTTTAAGCATGGAAGTGGTATTTTTAACTAGTTTGAAGAGTAAAAAAGACAGTAAGCATTTTCCTCTTGCAAAATTTATAATTTCTAATGCAGCTATGTCTTCTGCAAAGAAAAGGATATAATGAGCAAGCAGATAAGAGCCTGTAAATAAAAATCGCATAGAAATTCCAGCTAAAGTACTTAAATAAGATTTGTGCTAGGTCTTGATTAAAAATTTTCTGCTAGAGTAATTATAAGATTCTCTGTATGTCTGGTACGGTAGAAACAATGGAAGAAGGTGTTGAAAGCTGGAAACAAAAGTGACAAAAAGGAAGTTAAAGAAGAGCCTTGCTGACTTTACTAACAGGATAATGTCCAGAGAAGGTTACAAGGGGCCAACTCTGCATCTAAGTGACCCGTAACATTCATTTTAAGTCTGTTGTCTTATCCTAGCCAACAGGAAAGGATACTATTGAAAATTAATGCATGGAACTCAAAAAACGGAAAGAAAGAAAACAATAAAAACAGAGGAATATTTTTTTTCTTGCTCTGAATGCCTTCAGGGCAGGTTTGGCTGGCTTGAGTTGTGGGGATGGAACCACAGCAACCTGAGCCTGACTGCTTTGTTGAAGCAGCCACTTAAAGAACTGAGCTAAGGGGCAGGCACCCAAAATCACCCACGCCTATCCCCACCTTCAGGGTCCCTAACCCTAACCCAAACCTAGCCTAGCCCCACCCTAGCCAAGCCCTAACCATTGCTCTGGTGGCAGACCTGAGACTCAAACTAGCGACCTTTTGCTATAGAGCCTAATGTGTAAACCACTATGCTATCTCTCCAACTCAGAAGAATCTTTGAAGAAGAGAAAAATAGTTTTTTCTCTTTTCTTTTTCTTTTTCTTTTATTTTTTTTAATTTATTTATTTATTTTTTTGTATCAGGGATCACTTGCTAGGCAGGTGCTGATGTCACTGAACTATATCCCCAGCTTCAAAGTGCAAAACTTTTGAAGCACATAAGGGACATTTAGTGACTGAGAAGAACTTGGAGACTGGCATGTTTGTGAATATTATTATATGATATATTGTATCTATATTCTAAGCTTGTACACTAAGTAGACACATCAGATAACTTCTTTAAAAGCCACTAAATATGTTACTGGTGTGGGGAATATCTATGCTGTAGAAAGGACACTATTCTGTGGGAAGAAGATAAGAAAGAGACACTTCTCTTGTCACACACTTCCTCATCACTAGGAGTGATGTGGTTTTTTTTCAAAGTCTAAATGACAACACTAAACAACAGTTATATATAGATGCAATGGATATTGAATCAGGTAACAAAGAAAATGTGATATAACCTGAATTAGCTATCAGACCAGCAAATACTTTCTCAAAAGTATTAGATCATATAATTTCTAAGAAAACATACTGGTGTTTTAAAATTGTCACTCATGTAGTAATGTAAAGCAAAACAAAACAGCAATAGCAGCAACAAAACAACTCTTCAATGCCTGGTGAGAAGAAAATCCCAGAAGGAATGATGATAGAGTTTTATTGTACCACATCAAATTTCCTTAGTTGAATTTCTTTTAAAACAGGAGTTTCTGGAATGTGGAAAAAGTCATAACACACTTAAGAACTCTACACATTTATCTTTCTCCCAGTCTTCCACTAAAAGTTCTACTTTGATTTACTGGGGCAACTTGCAGTAGAAAAAGAACATTAGATAGACTTCTTCCAATAATTCAACATTGGCTTGAAATTAATTATGTCTTTTGGATCTGCAATGCCAAATGCTTCCTTGATCAGGGTGAAGGCTTATGAGGTCAAGTGGTATTTATTCAGTCTGTTCATCCCGTGTATGGTCATTTCCCCAGTTCATGATTATGTGCTTAGAATAGAAATGCTCAGACACTGACAAAAATAGCTGCAGTATCTCCAGTTGAAATGAGTGCGTTGGCTGGACAGGCTAATTGGAAGCCTTTGGTGCTCCTTTTAGTTATCAATATAGTGAATCAAAAGTGGTTGTGAATCGCTGGAGGCAGAGTTATTATAGAAGTTATTATAGAAGATATCAAAGGCAAAGAGAAAGAGGCCTCACATATTTTTTTTAAATCTTACTTTTTGACCTTTTCAGAAAAAAAACAATTACTTAGGAAAAAATGAAGTATTACTACAAATTTAGTTAGATGGTGTACTCACACTTATTTGTATATTTTGCAACAAATTAATATGGTCCATAACACCTCATATGTATTTATCTATTAAAGATGTTCCTTTCTTCTGGCCTCATGTTCAGAAGAACATATGGCATTAATTTATGAGAAAGCAATACCTGGCTTCTTGGCCATCAGCGAGTCTGCAGGAAGCTTAAATACTTCATCACTTCACAGAAAGTTTTCCTTGTCATAATGTCCTAGAACTGAGAGAATCAGGCAATTAGAAAGTAGCACCTGAAGGAAGCCAGAATGTGAGAATGTTATTCTACAGTGGAATAGGTACAAAATTTTCTGGCAACTATACTTCTAGACATATTAGGATGTCTCACCAAGAAATAAGGACAAGTTACTTCTACTTATTTTTCTGCTAATGAGAAAGAATCATACTGGTTGGTGGGCCTCTTTGGATTCTGCAGGAAGCAAATATTATAGTTTATTATATTATTCTGACACATTTACAAAGTGGCTCATCAAACTGCCAGGTCTGAATTGGACTGAGAGCAAGGAAAAGCTTTCCAGCTGGCTTAGATACGATCTCGAAGACTGCTTCCCACCTAGTCCTTATTAACCTCTCAATATGATGATGCTTAAAATATCTGTCTGATTAGAATGATGCATGAAATCTGTCTTGGGCTTAGAAAGTAAGGCTCAGACCAGGCTACTCAGGTTTTGGTGCAAAGTTTGAATTTTTTAAGTGACTAGAAATAATGTTCTGCTTGGTATTGTGCCAAAGGAAGATAGTATACACCCATCGAGTGATTCTAGCAAGTGATTCACACACATAGAATTTTGTGTTGCACATATAATGCTTCTGATCTGCCAGCCACAAATCCAGTCTTTAACAGAAGTGCATTCTTTAAAATGGTTCTAGTGTATTGAAAAGTGAATTTCAAAAAGTTTTTTTATTCTCTTATTTTGTTTCTAGTGTCATTTCTCCCTAATCTCACAATTGCAGTCCCCCTGGGGTTCCTTCTTGTAGCTGAATAAATAGAGTGAATTTATCCCTGAAGTAGAATGCTGCAATCGAACGTGGAAAAGTCTGAGAACAGAAAAATCTTGATCTCACACAAAACTTCAGCAGTTACCCTCCGTTTTCTATTTGGTCTAAACTTACGAATTGCTGGAAGTATAACTAGGAAGGGACTGACAGGCAGTTGCTAATCATTTATCTATGGAATGAGGACAAGTACAATACAAGGGGCCTTAATGTGCCTGCTGACTGAGAATATTTATGGCCGGTTTGAGTGTCCTAAAGAGGGGGACTTTAATAAAGAGATGAATTTGATGCCCTGGTTTTAGGATGTTAGTCGCCTTCATCTCATATTCATTTCAACTTACTGGAGTCTACAGTTTGTGGCATTGGTGTGAAGAATAGTGATTTCTCCAGGGTTCTGTGCTAAGGTACATGTCACTCTAGAGCAGGTAGACAGGCTGTGGATAGTATTGGCAATGTCCATTGCCCAACCTGTAAACTTACAGAACATTTGCATGGTGCCATGTTGGGAAAGACAATCATTGCTCTGGTTTCAAAATGATTCTATTGAATATCTTTTTGAAGGAAGAATTAAGTATTTCTTTCCTGACCCCAATAAAAATTATTTGAGAAAACACAGGGCCTTTTCTATCCATTTAGTTGCTATCAAATATTTTAAGTGATTGATTATATAAAGTGTTTGCTATCAAGTTTTCACAGATATTTATTCTGATCAAGGATTTGATTTTATCACAAAATAAATAAGGCAACTGACCGAGGCAAGATTCATTAATTCGAGATTCCTCTGCTGTAAGCAAGATCAACTACTCTCAAATAGATGTCATGGGAAAGCTTGGAAATTTGGAGTTTTGCACTATGAGGTAGTATTCTTTGTTGTCAGTTCATGTATTCTGATTTTAAGGGAAGTAATTCATGAGTGATATCCCTCAACATCATGTGAATTATAAAATATTAAATAAGACATTATCATATTTCTCATCCCTTCAAACTTTATGTGGTAGTTTTCCCTTTGGGTATTTTAGGGTATCCATTCTCCACAATGACAGAAGAATGACATCAGTAAGCTGAAGGCTAAAATTTCCAGCAGGGAATTTTGAGATTTGCATCCCACTAGCCACAGTAACATAAAGTATGTCATCATTTGGTTATTTTGGTAATTCACCTTTTAAGTTAATAGTTCATGTTTACTCTTATGAAGTCAAAGGGTGGAATACTGCTTTTCAAATGAAACAGATTGTCCTGAGCATATCTTCACCTTCCTATGTACACTGGTATGCATGAAATATCCAAACGGTTATTTATAAATAAGAACCCTAAACTGCCTACAGTGCCAGACTGTGGCCACACCATAAAGAATATTGACAAAATGAGGTACTAAACCATGTAAAAGAAGCATAGAAATGATAGCATAAAATCAGTGTAGAAAACATATTCCAAATCTAGAGAATTCTTAAGGAAATGAGAATTGTATAGTCATACATATTTTTTTCTTTTATCTGTGATTTTATTGAGTGATAAATGATAGATAAATAGATGTAAAGATAGAGCTATTTTATTATAGTTTCTTTTTCTTCATTCCACGCTTCCAGGATGCATACAGTGACTAAACTATAGCACATTTCCTGTTTTGTGGATATATATGTATATTTTCTTTCTAAATGAAAACATTAACTGAGTAGAAATTTGAGAAATTTTAAAATTTGTTTCATTTCTTAAATGTGGGAAAAGTTGAAACTTCTTGCATTAAGATGTTGGAACTGTAGTTTCTTAACTTGGAACTCACTTTGGGGAATGGTTTAGAGAAAAGGAATACATTAAAAGTGAGAATGTCTGTCTCCTAAGACTCTCTCATGAAAACAGGAAGAGAAAATCTTTTTGCATACTACATGCCCTGAGTCCTGGGCTGCCATATTTCCTGAAATCCTGAGCCAGATGGACAGACTTTAACAGAGGTTTTACTTTACAGTAGATACCTGGCTTGTGGATGGACTATCCAGGTGGATATCCAGAAAACTGAAGTCTCAGCCTATGTTTGAATAACATATATAGGTCCAAATGAAAAGAACAAGAAAAATCAACAGCTTTGAAATATTGTACAATAGAAACTGTAACAGTATATTTACAGGTGCTGAATAATTTGATTTGCAGCTTAGTATTTAGAAATGATAACATTTTCCCACAGTCACTATACTCTTCCAACATGTAGAGTTCGGATTCTAATTTTATTTTTTATATTATTCTGTAGCTATGGCACCACTTGTGGTTTCGGTCCCTGTGATTCCATTCACTTTTATTAAGAAATATAATGAGAACACTGCGTGTCTGTACCTGTGACTATAGCAATGACTTTCTAATTCTTCTGAAAAGTCTGACATTCAAATAACTTCTGGTTGATTGTAGGAAAGGAGTAATTCTGGAACTTGCAGCTCCCTGAACAATCTCTCTTGTCTATGGCTCTCCAATGGCTTGCTTCTGTTCCACAAAACATTCCTGTACTTTGCACCTCGCCCAGTGAGCTAGAAGATCTTCCTACTACTTACTAAACCTCTTTCTACTTGAACCATTTAGCTGTGCTTGAGGAAATAACATGAAATTGAAAAAAACAAAGAAACATGTAAATTGTCCAGTACATAGAAGTTCAAGGAAAATGAATTAGTTTTACTTCTAATGCTGTGTACCCTATAAAGATATTCTTAATTTTTCTCATAAATTTCTTAGTTTATCTGTCATGCAGTATTCATATTTTAAAAATTTATTTAGAGAAAAAACTAGAATTCTCATTATTCATTGTATAATACAAAAAGAAGAGTCCTTATACACCATTTTTGTAAAATTCTGTAGAAAGTTGCATTTATGAGAGCAGGACTTATGAATAAATATACAGATTTCCTGAATTTCTAATAATGTTCTAATAATGCTGGTAACTAAAAGATTAGAATCAAAAGAAGTTGCCTTTTCTATTTAATAAGAATATCATAACCTCTTTTCAGCTTTTATTACTCAGGTTTATCTTTCATAATCATGTTCAATCCTGTGGGTACAGAATAAAGAGATTTGAAGTAGCTAGCACAAGAAAAAGTTCATTACGGAAGGGAGCTGATTGTCAATATTGGAAAAATAATCTAACAATAGATTATTAACTTGCATTTTAATTTAACTTGGCTAAGTAGACAAACAGCTCTAAGGATCTGCAAATACCTTTAATATTTGAGGAGGAAAAGAATCCAAAAGTAAAATCAATTCAGCTTTTCGAGGCTGTACATACATGTCTTTTTCTTTTTAAAAATTTAGTGACAGAAATTTTATAATTAGAAGTTTAGTTCTAAGTACATAAAAGATAAATGTTACTCAGTCCCTTATGAGAACAAAATCTTTCAATATTTGAAAATTTCTCTTTGATTTTTGTAAACACAATAAGGAAATATCAGAAGTATTTTTAAACTATAAGAGCATATTTTAAAATATTTACATTAACTATTCACTCTACAATTTGGAATACAGTTACCTCACATTTTTATAGCTGTTCCTTTTATAACACATAATTGTTCACTATGTGGTGACTAAAATTTCAGTTTCATAAATTTTTAATGAGGATATTAATATTGCATTTATTGCTTCTT
>NDGN011404606.1:0-10357 GCA_002564285.1 Tympanoctomys barrerae | reverse complement strand
TCCAATCTAGTAGTGAGACCCTGAACACCCTGTAGATCTTTCCCTAAAATACAAAAAAAAAAAGAAAAGAAAAAAAGTTTGTTTTGGCTTATGGCTTCAGAGTTTAAGTCTACAGTCAACTGCTCCAAGGCTGAAGTAGGATAGCAGAACAGCATTATAGAGAAAACCTTCTCACTTCATGGAAGATGGGAAGCAAAAAGCAACAGAAATGCTTGGGACCAAATACAGTCAAGGTAACACTAACATGATCCACTTCCTACAATGAGGTCCTACCTCCAAGTGCCAACTAATCTATGAACTGATCACGGGGATCAGTACATTAAGAGTTTTACTGACTTCAAAATCCAATTATCTCTCCAGGAGTCTCAATCTAGTCAATTTCATCATCAAGAAAAACTGGCATGCCACAATTTGATCATTATACATTGTATCCATTTTTGGACATATGGCACTGTCTCCTTTAAATATACACAATTTCTGTCAGTTTTTAAAATGAAGTAAAAAACTGATTAAGGTTATAAATTAAAGAAATAATAGTTCTAAGAGACCTAGACAAAATGCATCAATTACAATTTGGAATTGGAGCTTGTTGAGAGAAAATCTCCACTTATTTTTGAGAAGTACCTGGGCCCTTATCATTATGTCAAACACTTTTCTCAATACTAATTACCAGCTTGAGAATCTAGCCTTCTTAAAAGAAAGACTATGTAAGCTGGGACATAAAATCAAATCCTAGCTTTGCCTCTCACTTACAATGTTTTTAAAGAATACAAAATAATTTTAAAAAGCATTAGATAACAATACAAAATTCATTAAACATTTTTTAATTTGTTTGTTTATACCGGGGCCTGAACTTATGGCCTCTGCTACAACCCAGGCTATTTTAATTTTTTTTTTTTTTTTTTTAATTTTTAGACAGTCTCACTAAACCTCTTAATTGCTGAGGCTGGGTTAGAACTTGAGATTCTCCTGCCTCAGCCTCCCAGAGTGTTAAAGGCATGCATCACAATAACTAGATAAATTTCCACTTTTAAACTTTGCTTTCTACTCTGTGAACAGCAAAGATGAACTATTTCATGGCATCAAAATGTTAATTAAATGACATAAAAGTTACCAGCCCAATATAAAGCCCAAAGTAGAAACTCAGGAACATGTGATGTGTCTACACCTACAAAACAGAACTGACTGAATTACATGGAAGTATACACAGCTTTCTGCACTAATGAGCATGAATATTTAGAATAAAGTATAACAACTGTAGATGGCTATTATTTTATCTTGGCTGAAATTTTTTGTCACTCAGTCTAGTAAATTATGCAGCAGCAATTTCACAGAAAATCAGATCATATCTCCTACCACAAAGGAGCTGAGCATTTATGTGTACAAATTCTTTTTCCTCAAGCAAAGCACATTTCATGGATTCAACTATACACACATAAAAATTAAGACAAGCTTTAAGGAACAATGCCATATCCTGCTGAAGGGGTGATAAATTTCCTTTAATAAAAAAATACAGTCTCTTTTAAGGACAAATCTGAATCTTGTAAGAATTTTAACTGAAAGAGAACAAATTCAAGTAATCATGACGGCAGTAAATTCTCATACCTTTAATCAAGGTTGGTTTCAATTCTGTACCTATGATACATTATGTTCAAACAAAGCAATATAATCTGCGTAAAACCTCAGAAAAATCACACAGTAGGAAAAGGAAATAGAAAAGTCTCCAGATTTTAAGTGCAGGATTCTCACTCTGAAAACGTTTGTGGAAGGAATACTGTACCACCACAAATATCTCTACAAATGAAGTACTGTAAAACCTGACTGCAGTACATGTCTTTCCTCATAATCTTTTCTTCAAAAGTGCATAACAATAGCAAGTATATAGTCAAAAGCACAAAATCTTCCTTCCTTTTTTATGAATACTGGCCTGGAAAAGTTAAATAATTAAAACTTCTGGCCAAAAGAAAGAAACAATGATTAAACAACTGCAACAAAAATATTATTGTTGAGTAATTAATTACAAAACATTTCCTTTCCCCCTACCTACTCACCCACTCATAAACTATAGTAAGTGGACTGAACTTACACCATAATTCTAAGCACCAAAATGTATTTCAAAAATTAGAACATTTATGAAATAATTATTAACTGTAAAAATGCTTATAGTGACATTAATAAAATATTACTATCTAGGTATGTTGATATTACAGCAATGCTTTAAAACAGAGAAAAAAAGGTTTTTTATTTCTTTTAACAATTATGATATGACATGACATATAGCTTTTATTTGTTCCTGGGTCTTAACTACATCTCTAAGGCATAGAAAGTAGAATTTTTTTTCAAGTTGCATGCCAGAAACCCTCAACTTGCCCTAACTTCTTGTCTTAGAGTTGTCCACAAAACAATTATCAAACCTACCAATGCCCAATAGTAAGTCATAAGACCCTCCTTCATTATAAATTATCCTACCCTCTGCCCTAGAGATGAATGCTGCATAAAGAGGCCAAGAAGAATGCTGAAAAGAGTTTTGGATAGTTTCCATACCCAGTCTATTAGCATTATATACACAATGAAGTTTTCCTAAAAGCCCCAAAACAATGAGGGTCAAACAAGTGTGAAATAACTGAACATGCAAAGGTTCCTGAAGGATTCTACTGAGTAGGTACAGAAGCTCTATGTCCCTTCTCCCATATATTTTAATATAAACTAACAAAGATGTTCCCCTAGCTTTTTCTGGTCAAACAAATTAATAGAACCTGAGAGAAAGCCAAGTGGTGGCACATGCCTGTAATCCCACCATTCTTCGGAACTAAAACAGGAAGATCAGAAGTTCAACTTCAGCTTCATGGGAAACTTAATGAGACCATGTCTCAGTTAAAAGGACTAGAGATGCAGCTCAGGGAAAAGATCCTAGGTTCAAGCCCCAATACTGCAAACAAACACCTGAAGAGTATATTATAAGAATATCAATAGATCAAAAATATAGGCAGAACAACTTGGGACTTACAACTAACATCTAAAGGGTAGAATCTTGGGAACTTAAACTTGTGTTATCTAATACCATCTGTCAAAACTAAACTGGATTATAGGATATTAGTCAGTGTCCACTACTGCAAAGTTGATTGCTTGCTTGCCAGTGGAAAGAAATGCTAATTTAGAAGTCACAGAAATCTTTTGAATGATTGTTGCAGTGTGACAACAAGAGAAGTTTTTGTTCAATAGCAGCAACACATACTGAAATAGTTCAGAGGTAAAATAATGTCAAAGTGACCTTAAAAATAACAGGAGAAAGAAAGAAGACAAAGGCAAGTGAAGAGATAAAACAAGATTGGCCACTGGCCATACTCCATTCTGTTTAAACTGGAGTGGGGTGGTGTTATACTATGTTTCATAATAGTGAATCATTTGATTAAATGAGAGTAGAATATAAGCCTCAGTATCTTGCCACATTTTATACTTCTCTAAAGTCTTATGTATGCTTAAATAATAACTGTAACTTTTACAGTATGCAAAGATATTGTCCAATGTAGGGCTGCCTGGCATTCTTCTAAAATTCTCACTTATATGCCAATAAGAATACATTCTGAGACTAGCCCCAATTTCCAAACTAATACTACTAAAATGAATATTTAGGCACTCAGGAAATCAGTTATATGTGAAAAGCAAAATTTCTCAATTAACCACACTCCATTTAATGTTACAACTTCCTCTAAGCCTTTTCATGGATTACCAAGGATGGAGAAAAAACTGACACTACTTTTTTCTGATTACTGCTAAGCCTAAAATACATCACTGACATTTTTTTTAAAAGAATGAAAAAATAGCATATATTAAGCCTACTTATGTGGTAGCTGTTAAAAGAACAAAGAAGACAAACATAATACATACTGGAGGCCGGCCAGGACGACCCCTTTTTCTTTTCCCTTTCACCTCTGTTTCTTCAAGTTCGCTGCCAGCATCAGAATGGGCAGTAGTTTCATTAGTTGAATCCCTAGAAAATGTCATATTATTTTAGTAAACAAATGAATAAATACAATGCAGTTCTGTTCAACTATTTTCCTTACCTCTTGGTATACTGCTAGAAGTGATTAAATACTTCTTTCAGAAAACCTCTTCAGTGAACCAAAAATGCTACTTTCCCTTCCTTGTATCACAACACTGAGTGATGTGAATCCCTAAAGTGTAGGAAATTGCTGTTGAAATAGCAGTTGTTATACAATATTTAAATGCAAAATACAACTGCAAAAGAGTAGTTCTTTAATATAAATAGATGAAGACTTAGAAAGAGTTTTATAAAAGTTATTGAAGCCAGTTGTGTCATAGTAACCGGTTACCAAGTGTCTCTTCACAAAATATGTGCAAATAAATATTACAAATATTATCCAGGCTGGGGAGATATCTTGGTAGTCTAAGCACCTGCCTGGTAAGTGCAAGAACCCAGTTTTGATCCACAATACTGCATGCCGTGCCACCAGCATCAAGTTGGCCACCAAAATTAGGAATGGTGGCACACGTCTGCAATCCCAGCCTGCGACAGAAGGATCACTATAAGTTCGAGCTGTGTCACATGACCCTAAACCAAATAAATAAAAAGATTTTTTTTAATTTTTTAAAATTACCCATTTAAAGGTTACATAGCATATGGCTTATAAACAATATATAAAACTCTTCACTGTAAATTCCATAGCAACCTAATCCTCAGGGAACGGTTTTGATAATTCTTGCCAATTCTTACATCTATATCTAACCTATAGTTGCAAATGATAAAAAAAGCAGGAATTTTGATGTTAAAGATGGCTGATCTATTTTTCACTTTAATTAATAAGATGTAGGCAAAAAACACAACTAATGGAATTTCACTCATTAGCCAATGCTGTGGGCAACATCACTGTTTAATAATAGTTCTCAATATTAAAATAATACTTCAATTTTGAGATATTAATGCTATCTAACACCTTTCAAAGTTTAATTCTTAATACATATGATTTATAATTTTCTTAAATATACAGGCAACTGCTAGGCATGGTAGTACATGAATGTAATCCCAGTATTTCGGAGGATGAGGCAGGAAGTCACTATGAATTCAAGGCTGGCCTGAACTACATAAATAGATCCAGTTTCAAACAATAAAGAAGGATGGGGAGGTGAGGGAAGGGGAGGGGAGAGGAAGGAAAGGGAGGAGAGGAGAAAGGCCAAAAGAAGGGGAGAGGGAGAGCGAAATCCACAATCCACAAAACAATAAATCAAGTCATACACTGTGGTATTTGTTAATTCCCATGGTGTAAGTACTCCTATCCTACCCAATTTCAAAAAACAAAGTGCTATCACAAAGCCTAGAGTTTGGAGTTAAACAACAGTACACTATTTAAGTAGAACTTCTCCATTTAAGTACAATTTTAATACAAGCACAACAGGTATATACATAGATACACTGATATAAGGCAGATATAGTGGCACAAAACTGTAATCACAGCATTTTCAGATGATTAAGTACAAAGACCTGAAATTGAAGCCCAGCCTACAACTCAGAGATGTATCAAAACCTTGTTTCAAAGAATAAAAAAAAGGGTTAAGAATGTAGCTCACTATAATTCAGTGTTCAATCCCTGGGGACTTAGGGACATGGAAATAATATCAATTATTAATTTTGAGTACTTACAACTTATTTTAATATCATTAATTTAAAGATTATATAATTTTTTAAATAATGTTTATGTTGTACTGAACTGATCTGCAATCTTTTGACTTTTACAAATCAATTACAGACTGGCTCCAACATGGCACAGAAAAGGACCACTCTTACAAATAGAAATCTCTTTCTAAATTCTACACCAACAACTCAGGACTCTACAGAGAATTATAAACAGTATGAAGAATTGTGGGGAACCACTTAGACTGCTTCAAAGCTCAGGGGAACCTGAGGACATGACCCAGCTATATAGTACAGGCAGGAACAGAGTAGGATGCAGTTATATAACCATGACCTAGCACAGGTAAACCACACATGCACTGGTTAAGGCACTATACAAGAACATAAATAGGTGATAACAATATGTATAAAAATTATGCAATAGACACACGTGCCCCCCCCCCGTATTTTAGGGAAGGGTCTACAGTGTGCTCAGGATCTCATTACTATATCAGACTGGTAGTGATTATCCTGTTTACAGCCTCCCAAGTGCTCGGATTACAGGCATGTGCCATCATGCCCAATTTCATTCGCTGTCACAGAGTACACCAGGGGCATGGCAGGTAGAGGATCGAACCCAGGGTCCCTACACCTGCTTTAATCCACGGAGCTATTTGGCCGGCCCAACACATGTGGCTCTTGTGCCTGCTCTGTTCCATTTACCTGCTTACCTGTGAAAATCTCCTTTAGGCCCTGAGTGGGCTGACAACTGGAGTAGTCAGCACATGTTCAGGTGACTGGTCCCTAAACAGGTTTGGAAACAGCGCCAGAAGGTAAAACAAGAGACCCAGGGAAAAACTGATAACCAAACTGCAGCCTCACCACTGTGAGCTTCTTGGCAGCTTGAAAGGACCTGAAGGACTGGGTAACAGTACATTTGGTGACCAGGATATCTTGCAAGACTTGGAAGCAATAAAGAAATTGCTCCTCACTATGAAACAGTGGGGCAGGTAGCTTGGCTGTTCTTTACTCTCTTCCACCACATAAATCAAGAGGCAGATGGCCTTGTCCTACAAGTGAACCAGCTGAGATAGTGAAGGACCTTGAGCAGCAGCTGGCTGGTGCAGACCTCATGTTTTGAAGCATGAGAAGCACTGCTTTCTCCACAAATATCTCCAGAAGCAGGTAATCAGATTGTGATAAATTGGTTAATAGCAGTGGCTCATCTGGTCTGATAGAATCCAAAATGATCTGTTAGAGCAAGTCACCAAATTGACAGCCTGTCTAGATCTGATAACTGTGCTATGTGAAATGGGCATATGGTAAATGAAGTTAACACTGAGGTAACACAGCCAGACAAGGAACTGCTGATGGCATGCATAATGCTCTTGTGTTACAGTTTGTGTATATGTGTCCTCCCAAAGCCTCATGCAGTTATGGAGTGGCCTCTGGACTTCTTAAATGATTATTGTGGGTGTGGACGCTGCACTTGTCTTGAGGCAGGTAATTTGCATTACAATGTATGGAGTCATGAGAGGTTAGCTAGTTGCCTGAGCTGCTGCCACTTCTTTTGCTCACTACTCTTTGCCATCGCCATGAAAGATTTTTCTTGGGCTTGCCAAATAGCTCAGCGGACTAAAGCCCTGCAAGCAGGTGCAGGGGCCAGGGTTCGATCCCCTGACCTGCTGTGCTTGCCCTGGCCCTGAGGCGCACTGAGACAGCAACTGAGACTGGATGAGGTGGCACACGCCTGTAATCCCAGCACTTGGGAGGCTGTAAACATGGGAATCACTATGAGTCCAATCTAGTAGTGAGACCCTGAACACCCTGTAGACCCTTCCCTAAAATACAAGAAAAAAAACAAAAAGAAGACTTTTCTGTGCCATGTGCCACACTGCCTTAGAGCCAGCTAAGTAGGGACTAAAAGTTCTAGTAACTGAGAGCTAAATAAACCTTTCCTTCCTTCATTTCGGGTGTTAGGTATTTGTCCCAGCAGCAAGAGAAGAGTAACTGAGACAACCTGATACTGGCAAGCAAGCCAGATGGCATAATTAGGTCACTGGAAGCCTTTCTAACCCCATTTACAGATTTCCCAGTCCATTATACTGTGGATACCTTGGTCAGGCTTGGGTAATATGGAGATGAAGCAACAAGGTAAAGTGAGATCTATAAAAACTGTAAAGATAAATGTTAAAAAGAAGGGGGAGGAGGGAACCAAGGCAAATGAGGCTGTGCCCCCAAAAGACAGGCTGTAGGGCAAACGAAGGTTAGTCAAAGCCAGGCACGGATGGACTGGCTGGCTGCCAACCTAGCCACAGCTAAGTTAGATAGACAGACTTTGGATGTGTTGCTGACTTTGTGGAGGCAGCTACACCCTGAGCAGCCTGGCCAATGGGCAAGGACCAGAGGGCCAAAGCAGTTCTAGTAATGCAAGAAGTGAAACTGCGCTCCTTCTAGCCCACTTAGGAGGTAAGCTAAGGTACCTAGGTCTTGGGGGTCCAGGAACAACAAAAGCCACATGTGGAGTTTACTATTTACTGGTTCTAAAAAATGTGCAACATGTACAGGACTGGTGGATGCTGGAGTGAAATCAATGCTACTAAATGGCAATCCAGACTGTTTTACAGTACCTACTACATGCACAGAAGGAGGTCACTACTACATCATGATCCAGAAGTTCCAGGTAACTGGGTATCAGGCACTTGACCTTACACTCATTTGATGTCCCTAGCTGCTGAATACATACTAGGCATGGACATACTGGTTGGTGCTCAGCTGGACACCAGGCAGGGAAAATTCCAGTTGTAAATTCTTGTGATAAAAACCAAAGGGCATCAACTCCATGCACCGCTGACTCTCTGCAAGCTACATGAGCTGTGTGCCATAAAGCAGTACTGACTACACGCTACCTGGAGGACATGAGGAAATAGGACAGACTATCTTTAAATTACAAGCAATATACTCTGCACAGAGCCCTTTCAAGTCCCCTGTATGGGCCTGTGCAAGGGCCAGATGAAACAAGAATGACTGTCTACTACTGGCAATTGGGCAAAATGACTCCTCTGTTACATGCAGTAGTGCCTAATATTGCACACTAGATGGATCATATCACTTTGAAGTTGGGTTTATACAATGATGGTATGAACCTGGACAACACCTTCTTCTCCACTGCTTTCAGCTGACAGTATCAATTTACCTTCACTTGGGAGAGCAGAGAACAGACTTTCCAGGTGTTGCCACAAGTCTACTTGTATACGCAAACATTTAAATCATGGCTTGGTGGTCCAGGGTCGAGCCACCTGGGCCAAACCATACTGTGTTACTGTTTTATATGATATTATGTTAATCTCTAAATTCCCTGCAGATTTGGAAGCTACTATGTACGGACTAGAGGAAACTCTGCTGCCATGGGGGTTGGCAACAGGCAATGACATGGCCCAGGAAACTGGCTTGTCTGTCAAATTATTAGCTATTATCTCGTTGGGTAAAACACAAGTACCTCCTACTGCTATTGTTGATAAGATCCAAACATAACCCAGACCCATGACAGTATGTCAGCTGCAGGTATATGTAGACAGGCTAAGTTTTTGGAAGACATACTACAACTATGCTGCAGTGTCCTCTTTCCTTTTCTAAGCCATTGTACACACTAATGCCAGAAATAATCTTACATTATGTTGTTTTCGCATCTTTCAATCTTTAAAGGTAATTTTGGATTTCAAATTCTAAATAGTTTTAAGTAATACACAAAGAAATGAGTAAATTTTTTCTTAAAGAACTTTTAAGTCATAACGTCTTTCATGAGGGAGGCCATTTTTAATTTTATCTTTATTTTTTATATAAAATATTAAATATGTTATGTTCATGACTTTCATATGAATGACATACAGAGTAGTAAAGATTGTCGTGCATGTCACATATAAACACATCAAGTCTCATTGAATTAAAAACCAAAATGAAGGATCAAGAGCAGTGGTTTAAAACCTACTCATAGGAATTTAGGATTTAACAAATAACAAGAAGTGTGAAATTTCAGACCACAGCAGTGTTGAAAACAGAAGAATGATAAATACAACAGCACATATTTTCACATTAAAAACAGTAAAAGCTACATAACCAAAATCCAAACCTAAACATTAGTACAAGAAAAAGAAAAAAAAATTCAAAATCAATAAGCAGATTGGAGGCCAAATGACAGTCTATTAATTAAGTACCTATTTTAAAGAAATTTCTAACCAAAAAAACCAAAACAAAACAAAATCTACAACATAACACAAAAACTGATATTTACCACTAAGATTTCCTACTTTTCTCAGAATTAGAAGAGAATTTATCATTTAACAATGGGAATGTGATTTAAATAACTTTTACTTTAAAATAATTATAGAATTTGAGAACAATGTACACAACTTTATTTGCTATGATGTATTCCAAAACTAAGATGCATAGTATAGAATACCTTCTTTTTTCTTTTTAGTACACGATTTCTCTAATTTCCACACATTCAAATTGATAAGGACTTTGGCAGCATCTAGTATGAATTCTAATCTTGCAGAAAAATTATTTCTAAACCAATAAGCCACAAAGTCAAGACAAAGTACTATTTTTTCCATAACTTTATTGATAAACAAATAGCAAACAGACACTTTCAAATCAAATTGGTACGACAGTTTCAATAGTTAACACATTGCATACATTCTTCCTAGTGGTTAATTGCTGTACAAGATA
>NDGN011404604.1:0-17841 GCA_002564285.1 Tympanoctomys barrerae | reverse complement strand
GGGGATTGAACTCAGACCCTTGCGCTTGCCAGGGAAACACTTATTCCACTGAGCCATCTCCCCTGTTTAAATATGTTTAAAAAAATTAACTCATTTAGAGTTAACAAGAATTTAATCTCAAATCTATGGCTCTATGAACCACCAGATATTTTAATAATAAACTTTAGAAACTGGCAATAAAATGTCTAATAATTACTACGTGTGATGCTAATGCTATTGATTATGCTGTAATAGTTTTTTAAAACTGAAGGATATGGTATTATGTGTTGATTAAACAGGATATTACTCTATAAAAATAACCTAAGACAGTGGTAAACCTGTGCTACCACTGTGAACCCATGTTACTGTGTTTGTCTTGTAAGACAAAAGATGTTAATGTATGAGTTGGGTTTTTTTTTTTTTTACACTCAGATGTCATTGTTCAAGTTTATTCATGGTGTTGGCACTTTGCAGAAAATAAGTGGGGTGGGGTTGCAGTTTGGCACTAGATCTCTAAAAGGCTCATCATCACTGACGTAATGCATATGCTGTTTATTTAGAAATACAGTAGATCTAGCTGCATTCTCCTTAGAGATGTAAATTAATGTTTTTTTAAAAATGTATTACTACCACTGCCTTCAAAAACAAAATAAAATGAAAGGGTTGTCATTTTAAGTTCTGAAATAAATGTGTTCTTTTTCTCTGCAGGAGACTCTTTCTTCATCCAAAACCTCAAGAACTTTATGTCTGTTTTCATGACTCAGTCACAGAAATTGCTATTGAAATGGCTTTTAAATTATTTTTTGGATTAACTTTGTAGTTGAGTTTTTATGATATATAGCAATACATGGGTAGAGCATAGAATAGTGAAAATTGCTTAAATCTATACACAAAGAAAAGGTTTAGCTTTTTTCACTGTTCAATGTTGGACATAATTTTGTTAAATAGTAAGATGATGTGTTGTTGGATTTGATGCATCAATTTTATGTAGTGCTGTGAGACTTTAGATGATACTTGACCCAAATATGAAGGGAGTATTAATTTATTGTGACCTTGGTACATAATGTTAACTTATTGTCTAATGTAAAATAATGTGAAGTGTTTCATATAAAATTAATAGTGGAAATCTTCATTGTGGGGACACACCTAATTTGTTATTTTTCTCAAAATTAACTGATACCTGGTGAAAAAATCAAGACATTGGGAGGAGGTGACCAGATTCTATAATTAATTAGTATGATGACATGAGCAAGTATTTGTACCTCTCTGAGCTCAGTTTTTTTGTACCAGTGAGATTATTCATTGGCGTTTTGAAAAATCCTAAGTAAAATATGCTATTATTTTATTCTCTTTGCCTAGTAGTTAGTACTAAATTAGTAATGTTTTAAGTACTGGTTTCCTAAAAGATCAAACACTTTTCATTTAAGTATATTAATAGGTACCTCAAATTCAGGGGAAGATAGGAAAGATGAAAAGCAAACTACTTTTACTTACTTGATTGTTTGCTCTCTTAAGTAAGCTCGGTTTTTTACTAAGATACATTTTTTAAATTGTAAACTTTCATTGTTTTTTCTTTTTGTTGAAGAACATTCAGCTACAACAGCGCCTACCTAGCAAATGCAAGGTTGTGAGCTCAATTCTCAGTTCCAAAAAAACAAAAGCACATTCAACTAGACATATATTTTAGATGGTTCACAAGTTTTGAGAAGGTTGTATGTAAATCTTTTTAAAATACAATCAAGGTATCTACTTAGGTGAGCATACGGACCGGGGTTCGATCCCCAGGACAACATGCTGCCCTGGCACCATTCCCCAGGCATGCTGAGCCAGCAGCCAAGACTGTGTGGTGGTGCATGCCTGTAATCCCAGCACTGGGGAGGCTAAAAACAGGAGGGTCACTATGAGTCCTAGCTGTGTAGTGAGACTCTGTACCAAATAATTAATTAATTAATTAAATCATGTTCTTTGGTAAGATACTAAGTTTTATGTAGATCATTATGTATAGGGTTTTTCTAAAGGATGAATACTTCAATGAATGGCAGTTTACTTCACCTTCAATAGAAAAAAGAAATTAATTGGTTGAGAATTTTCTTTAGCTCTGAGAATATCACAGATTAAGAGAAAAGAAGAATAAAACAAATACTGCATCTTTAATTGACAGTTACCCAATGGATCCTAAAAAAATCCCTCAAAACTTTTCAGTACTACATTGCTTATTCTTCAGAATTTAAATTTTGGAAGACAAATTATATAAGCCCATCAAAAATCAGTCTCTGCATTTCCCCCTCTCACAGGAGACTGCTATCTTAAACTAACTGCAAGGCATAGTCTGGAACACTTAAATCACTTGTTCTTAGAAATAATGTTATCCCTCTGTCATCAGTTTTGGGGACTGTCAACCAGGTGTTTAAGATGCAAACCACAGCGTATTTATCTCATTTGACTTCTGGGCCTTAATTTTGGCATCTAAGTCAGGATAACAAACTTTGGCTCTTGAACTATTATAGAAATACAGCTTGAAATATCCTTATCTTAGATCACAATATTGAATAAGTGGTAGACTACTGTCTTATGTGTGCACCTATATGTGTTAAAGTACTTTCTTTTAATATATTTATTAAAACTCACACCATGAGTTACTTCTAATACTAATAATAATTATTAATTATAACTGTTGGTCACCTCGGGTTTTCACTGACAGAAGTAAGACTTGGAATTCTAACACAGGGAACTTTTTCCTTCATATATTATTTTGGTCTGCTGACACTTTCCTAGAATCAAAGAATCATGAGACCTCCACTCAGTGAGTGAAATAAAATATGCAAAGTAGACTGCTGATCTTAACAAAAGGAGAAGCATTTTTATTTGCTATATTGTATATATGTACTGTATTTTCCATGTTCCAGAAGCACTGCTTTTGGGAGAGGGTGAACCTGGGGCCTTCTCACTGATCTACATCCCACCCTATTCTTTTTTTTTTTCTTTCTCAGATAAGGTCTAGCTAAGTTGCTAAGTTGCTCAGGCTGAGCTTGAATTTGTGATCCTCCTGCCTCGCACTTCCACAGTGCTGGGATTACAGGCATGCACCAAGCATCACATCCAGCTGGCATTGCATTCTTAACAAGTAAAACTAAATATTATCTTGCTTTCCATCTCTAAGTGAATACTGATGAAAGCATTATAAGTAACTTTATCTCATTGTTTTCCAAATATGTTGAGATTTACATAGATCAATTTCATTATTAAAAATAAAGTGTCTATCACCTTACTAAGTCTTTACTTAGGAGAATAAAGTGACAGTGCAAATACCCTACGGGCCATTATTTAGCAGAAACTAAAATTCGATTACCATCCCCTTAATTTTCTCTGCCACCAAAGACTATGAAAAAAATATGTACAACTAGTATTTTTTAAACCAGCAAATACTATCTATCATATATTTCTTAGCCTCAAAGAATTACACTTTAGACTACATTTTTTTCTCCTCTTTTTCTCTTCCCCTTTCTCTCTTAGGTTTTGTTTTTGTCATGTCAGAGAGTTCTACCTAACAAGGGAACATTTCTTTCTTATGCCACGGGATTATTGATGATGCATACTGACAAGATGATAATTCTGCACTACCTGCCTTTTTATATTTCTAATACAAATGGAAAAAGCTGTAAGACCAATTTATTAGGTTTGTCTTCTTTGAACATTACTTATTTGTTGTTTTCTCTCTAATGACTGGTGTGTACTGTGTGCTATAAAAGTGTTAGCTATTACTATTATTTATTGCTATTAGATATACATTGGTTGAAAACCAAGGGAGTCAACTAAACCATACTTGCTGCTGTACAATGTGTTGGGAAGAAACTAAGAAATTATATTCATCACTAACCAGTTTTGAGAACAAGGATTTATGCTTTGACTATTTTAAAACATTAGTGGTATTAAACCTTTAACTATATATACGAACTATATGAAATAATTTAATTTTGTAGAGTTTTATTTCTATATTCTATATAATTAAAGCTATTTTTATACTGTGTTGATATATTTAAATAAAATAGTTTGGAGGCTTGTCTGCATTTGTGTTGCCTTTTCATGCATATTTTCAATAAATATATACTGAATGTCTCCCCTCTACCAAGCACTGCTCTGGATGCTGAGGATATAGCAGTGAACAAACAAGGCTAAAGATTCCTTCCCTCATGGAATTTATCTTCCAATAGAAGAGGCAGACAACAGAAAAGATAAATAAATAAGAGAAAAAAATTAATGAAGCAGTAAAATGAGAGATGAAGTATGGCAGAAAGTGTGGCTACTGGAGAGGTTGTGAGACCCCAGCCCTGATGTGAGGAAACTTAACCATGCTGTTTTCTGGCAGAAATGAATAAATGCGGCAGAAGCCCTCAGATTATACTTTGTTTTAGTATCAACATAAATGCTAGGGCTTGTTCCTTCTGTAAATCAGTAAACAAAACGTAATGTAGCAAATTAAACACTTTCAGTCTCACCTATTAAAGAGCAGATTCAGATTTCCTAAGGTTAAAAACTTCATTTCTGATTACTTATTTTCACTTCTGAGTGACTTGTCATTAAACACATGTCATAAATTAAGCTTAACATCACAAAATATTACAGTGTTGACTATCAAGTCAAATGTGGGGGTTTGAGGGGTGGAGAATGAACATTTCTGTCCTTAGAGATACTTATGTTCCTTGTAATCAGAGATGGTTCCTCCTAGCACTTAGTCTTACCTGAGTCAATTAATTCCCCTTTAGATTTTCCCTTGTGTGTTAATGCTTCAGATTGCCTTAAAGGAAACTGAATATTTTCACTTTTCAGATTTTTGTACATAAAAAGATTGACATTTCTGGAATTTGCTGTGGACTTCACAAAGCTCTCTGAAACCAGTACAGTAGGTTAAATGTTTTTAATATTAGGAATGATAACTTAAGCAATTGGTTCATAATGATTCATTTGACAACAACATGCAAAACTGTAGGATACTTAAAAACCGATTAAGAGCTGAATAAACCAGATACAGTAGTCCATGCTATAATCCCAGTTCCTTGGGAGGCTGAGGCAAGAGGATCACAAATTCCAGCCAGCCTGAACAACTTAGACCCTATCTCAAATTGGGCAGGGGATACAGCTCAGGGTTATAGTTGCCTGGCTAGCAGGCCAGAGATCCTAAACACAATCCCCAGTTAAAAAAATAAAATAAGCCACTGTGAAAAGGAAGCAGCTTCAAATATAATACATGTGAACAGAACTTGCCAACTGCTTTTAACAGAATCCTGGCCTACAGGAGTTTTCTTGCTAGTGACAACACTGCAAAGGTTATACTATGATATACTTGCCTGGTGTAGTGGTACACATCTGTAATCTCAGCAGTTGGTGGAAGCTGATGAAGGAGGATTACTGAGAGTTCTAGATAAGCCTGGCCTACGTAGCAAGACCCTGTCTCAAAAAAAAAAGGAGGGAACACGATGAATTACCCTACTGGGGTAGCAACAAGACGTCTAGACAATAATTCCTCCTACATTAAATGACATTTTTAGTAGAGCTGTGGGGAAAAAGGAACCCTTCTCCACTGTTGGTGGGAGTGCAGACTGGTGCAAGCACTAGAATTAGCACTAGAAGTTCCATTTGACCCAGCTAATCCCCTCCTTGGTATCTTCCACCTCCTCCCATGAAAAGCATATTAGGGATACATGTACACTAATATTCACTGCAAGCAGTATAATGTGTAATAGCCAACTCTTTGAAACAGCCCAAATGCCCATCAACTGATGAATGGATAAAGATGTGGGGTTTTTATAGGATGGAGTACTACTATGCCATAAAGAAGCATACACTGGAGACATTTCTTGGTAAATGGACATACCTAGAGACCATTCTCCTAAGTGAAATATATTGGGCACACCTGTGTAAATACTATAGCGTTTCTGCCGTGTGAGAAACAAAGTGTGAAAAACGGCCAGAATGTACAATAGGTATTATGAAACAGGAAGAAAATACTCAAGTAAGAATGTGTCGAGAGAAGAGGATAGGGATAAGAAAGAAGGAAACAGTATAAAAGAAAAGATTATGTGATTTCCAAAAAGGAAACAAATGGGTCAAAATCAAATTTGTTTATTCCCATTCACTTGACTTACTGGTCTGTCCCAGTTTCCACTGCTGAATTCCTCACACACAACCCATTCTCTGAGCCGTTTCCTCACTTTTCTGGCTTGGAGCTGCCTCCTCCGCCCCTCCGCTTCACACAGAGGAGCCCGTGCCTGCGCACGTGCGTGAGTACGCGTGTGGGAGAGGCCCCTTAGCATGAGCCAGGCCGAAGCCACGTGCCCGCAGTCACGTGTCAGGAGGCAGGGCCGAAGGCCGTTGGACGCGCCTGCGCAGCTCCAGGGGGTGGGGGCTGCTGAGCGGCACGCCTCCCAGCGTCCTTAGCGCCGCTGTGCCGCCAGGAAACAGCCGAAGTGGGTTCCTGCTTTCTTTAGTGCGAGTCTGGGCCTTGCTTTAAAGTGCGCCTGTGGGATTTTAAATTCATCGCCTCACGATGCAGCGGGACCCTGCTAAGAAGAAGCCCGAGAAGAAGGCAGAAAAGCGACTGTTTGATGCTGCGTCTTTCGGGAAAGACCTGCTGGCTGGTGGTGTCGCGGCGGCTGTGTCCAAGACGGCCGTGGCGCCCATCGAGCGCGTGAAGCTGCTGTTGCAGGTGCAGGCGTCGTCCAAGCAGATCAGCCCCGAGGCGCGGTACAAAGGCATGGTGGACTGCCTGGTGCGGATTCCGCGCGAGCAGGGTGCGTACTGCAGGCCCCACGTCGTCTCTCCCGCTTTTCCCCAACTTCCCAGGAAAGGGGGTGGCCACACGGGGACGACCTCGGGAGCCATGGGGGCAGCTAATCTTTCTTTACTTTCCAAAATGTCCATTTCTGACCTACCTTAGGCTCTGCTATTCCAGGGCTACAAAGGCTTTAAATGTAACCAGACCTCTTTCGGATGAAACCGATATCTGTTTCCCTTAATTTCTCTTGCTGTGATTTACATTTTGGTACCTGTGGACCCGTGCCTGGCTCAGAAAGCCAGTCTCCCAGAATTAAGGGAGATGCCATTAGGCATGCTGCTGGATATTAATTTTCTCCATTAATATTGAAATGGCTTGGGGCTGGGAAGATGGCTCGGTGGCTTAAGCGCCTGCCTGGCAAGCACAAGGACCTGGGTTCGATCCCCTGTTACTGCACGCCACGGTGCCCCCGGAATTCTGGGGGCACCTGGTGGCGCCGTAGCATCCCTGAAATCGGGCATGGTGGCACACGCCTGTAGTCCCAGTGTGGGGAATGCTGAAACAGGAAGATAACTGCGAGTCTGAGCCGCATAGTGATCCTGTATCAAATTATTTAAAATATGTTGAAATGGCTTGAAGAAATGAGTAATGAAAGCACACCTGGTTCCTAAATTCGCGAAGAGCTTCATCAGAAATTTATCATTCACTATGTGGCAGGAAAACTGACCGGAAAAGGCGCCCTAAGACCCACACAAGACCACACTCATGTTAGGCGGCACAAAAGAAGCGGTTTATTGTCGGCAGCCTAGCTGCCGTGCTGCTCAGTGGACCTGAACAGCAGCGAAGACTGGGGAGGCAGGCACTTTATAGAGCAATGAGCATGTGAGAACGGGGAAAGGGGAGTCATAGAGTGTCCCTGGCTGGGCCAGGGTGTTCTGGGCACAAAGTATAAGAGTCCTTGAAGCAAGCAGAAACAAAACTGTATGCGTAAGCAGCCAGACGCAGTCAAGGTTAAATCTTTGTAGTACAGTTGTGGTTGGAGCATCAGGAAACATCGGAATTGGGACGGGGAAGGGGACCCACGACTAGGTGCCTTAACACTATATATTTGGATTCCATTTTTAAAAATATACAAATTTCAAAAAGGAAATAAACCTGTTTGTTGTGCATTTTGGACATTTGGTACCTTCAAGGCCAAAGCAATCCTTTATATTCTACATCTAGGTCTAGGGTAGGAACCTCTCCCATTAAAGAAGTTTTTGTTTGTCTTGTTTTTTCTAGTATGGTCTGGTCAATGGTACTGGGAAGGCTAAGGCAACAAGAACACTTGAACCAGGGAGTGTCAGGTCAGGGTGAGTAGCAAGATGGCTGAAAGGTTTGTCCCTGGGGATGTAGTTAGAGTTTTTCCTAACTTGTTGAATAGAATTTATGTAGAGGGACAGATGCAGTCTTAAGGCGTCATCCACAGTGCATTTAGAATCCCCATCTGGGAGCTAAATTGATATATTAAATATATCCCAAGGCTTGTACTCATCTTTCTTGGCCTGTATTTATTCCAAGACAGTTGAGAGAATTAAGACCTTTTTATTGTTAGCTGAGATGCTTTAATTATTTAGGCAGATAAAGTAAAATATTCGGTAGGATTATAGTGACCAGTGATGTATTTTTATTTTGGTTTTTTATTTGATGTATTTATTTTGAAACTTATTTTTTACACGATTTAAATGAAAACAGTCAACATAACTGATACCTTGAGTTAATGCTAAATATTAGTATAGTCCCTGCTTTTTGTGCCTTCTAAGATGAGATGATCATAAGCAGAACTTTAAGATGTTTTCTAAAACTTTTATGTACAAGGCATTGCTATAAAAGCACCCTGATAAGTCACAACAAGGATAACATTGCCACCTAAAGGCAATTTGGGAGACATACATAATAATTTTTTTTTGAAGTGAATACTTTATTATTTTCTGTAGTCAAACCCATATAATTAAGATCTTATATATTTAATCAGTGCATTACTCCTGTACAAATGGAGAAAAATTAATGTTTCTAGACAAATATGTCTTAATTTCTGTACAATGCCAATTCAGCCTGGTAAACTGGGATAAATTTTTCCAAAATTGACAGCACACTAAATGTTTCCAAAAATCAGATTTTATATATATTAATAATAGCAGTATGCTTTGTTAGGTATGAATAGCAACAATGGCTTTTCCAGATTTTTCAAGCATCTGAACAAAATTATAGAAACATTTAGCAAAGTCCATTAGAAAAAGAAAAAAATACCTAGAAAACAGCAGAGTTCTGTTTCCATTGCTAGTACATAATTTTTTATTAAGCTTCTTAATCATCATCTGTAAAGACATTCTAGAGTAATACCATTAATAGCAGCTCTAATAAAACAGTCACTATAACATACAGTAAAGCAGGTACAATATATTTTACATTCACAGAGGTGACACAGTACTGTCCTACATCTATAATACTAGAGGATAAAATTAGTCACATAGAGAGAAAACATTCTCTCAGGCTTTCACAGAAAGCATACATAATATTTAAAGAGGGTTATAATCCTGAGTTGCAGTCATGAGAAATGCATCAGGAATCCTGTACATCTCTTGCTAGGCACAGTCCTGTCCTACACAATGAAGACTTACCTTGCAGCCTGAATGACTTTTATATCTCCCACTAGACATTAGTGTAGAAGTAAGGGCTGTTTATTTTTTTAATTGTTATTTTCTTTTACTGAATAACAAGTACATTGTAAATCATTTCAAAGTTCAATATATGGCACTGAATATCCCATTAGAACTGAACCAGCAGTGTAAATATAGACTATTCTTTAAAAAATTTGGTCACGAAGGGAAGAAGAAAGGGCAAGTACTGGAGCAAGGGTAGACAGGCAACAAGCAGCAAGAAAGCCCAGAACAATTTGTAAAATTTAGCCGTGAGAAAGAATTGTGGCACTATTGAAGTAGAAGAGAAAGACAAATATCATTTACTTTGAGATTTAGGAAAGGAATGCCCTTTATTTTTTTTCCTATGAAATAGCAAATGAGAAATACTGAGAAAAGCTAAATAGGATAATAAGTGGAGGCCTGGGGATGTTGCTCAACAATAGAGCACTTGTTTAGCATGCATGAGGCCCTGGATCCAAGCCCCAGTGTCAATAAAGCCTGTTTATGATTACTTCATCCTACCTCTTAATTCTAAATTACTTAGAAATGCAAATTGTTGGGAACATAGATTTATACACTCATTCTGCTAGTGCAACTACAAGAAGGGGGACGATTATACTTTTCTGTTCAGAATTTTACTAAGTTGTTCACAACTGTGAAAACTATGTCAAACTTTTTCATATTTAACTGTTGTGTCATCTGTATTCATTGTCAACTCGTTTATAGTCATTGTTTTTATATATGCTCAAATGTTCTAAGAAAGCCCTAATTTAAAATTGTCAATGTCAAAATAAAAGTGTTAAGTATCTGTGGGTCGTGTGTGTGTGTGTGTGTGTGTGTGTGTGTGTGTGTGGCAGGAGATTGAATCTAGGGTCTTTACCTGGAGCTACGTACTCAGCCCATTCTTTTTGAGACACGGTTGCTGAGTTGCCCAGGCTTGAACTTGTGATTCTCCTATGAATCCTATGTCAGCCTCTGAGTTCAATTTGTCCTAATTACAACAGATTCATTATAAATAGAAGCAAATACAGTATGTGACTGCTATGTCTATAACATGGTGCTAGCTTACCAATTTAATTATTAAAGTACCCTATAAGGTCCTTTAATTTTTGTTTATTAGATAGTTAAAGGTGTCATCTTTATTTTTTTGACAATGTGGTTAATGATTATATGTTTCTGGATAGCATAAGAAATAAAATATTTATTGTTTATAGAACTTTGAGCCTATTGGGTTGAGAATAACCATGCTAGACCATTCTCAAATTTTAGTGAGAAAATGTAGTCAGAAATTACATTTTCTGGAAGTTGTGTTCTCTGTCACTTTTGAAAATCAAGACACATTCATCTTAGGTGTTCTAAAGTTTCTCTTGATTTTTGAATATTTTTATTAATGTCTATTATTTAGCAAATGTGAAATGAGATCTCAGAAGACACAAGCATATGTTCTCTACCTTCTTTATCTCATTCTTTCCACACTAAGGTGTTTACTCAGTTATGTAGTTTTATTCTATTGTCAGATTCTAATTGAATCCTCAAAATGTAAAAAACTTTTATGATTTAGCCAAAACAAGCAATTTTAGGATAATACTAATACCACAGAAAATAGCACAGCCAAAAGCAAAAAAAGAAAAAGAAAAAGAAATATAGCAGATTGCATTTACTCTGAGAATTACTTCATCATGCTATGTCGAAATGCTAATCTGGAGTTACTCTGTGGAGAGGACTGTTGGTATTGGCGAAGTCAAGTTAGGACTGGAGACACTTCAGTGTCTTCAATCAAGTTGAGGGTATAAAAATGCAGAGCAGTAAGACCTTTAACTTGGGGAAGCAGAACCATACTCCAAGGGAGCAAGAGCAGCAGCCGCCACTGTCACCACCGATACCTGCAAATGGGTAGCAGGCCTRTAGCCAAAATGAAGGTTTGACTATTGACCTGAAGAATTTTAGGAAACCAGGAGAGAAGACATTTACCCAATATAGCCACCTCTTTGTGGGCAGTCTTCCCCCTGATATCACTGAAGAAGAAATGAAACTATGAGAAATATGGTAAAGCAGGAGAAGTTTTCACTCATAAGGATAAAGGCTTTGGCTTTATCCACTTGGAAACAAGAACACTTCAGAGATTGCCAAAGTGGAGCTGGATAATATACCTCTCTTTGGAAAACAGCCGTGCGTGCACTGTGCCTGCCACAGTGCATCCCTTACAGTCCCAGACTTCTTCAGTACGTGTCCAGTGAGCTTCTAAATGAAGCCTTTTCTTTGTTTGGCCAGGTGGAAAGGGCTGTAGTTATTGTAGATGATGGAGCAAGACCTTGGGGAAACAGCATTGTTGAGTTATCAGGGAATCCACCTGCACAAATGGAGTGAAGGATCTTTCCTACTAACCACATTTCCTCGGTTTGTGACTGTGGTGCCTGTGGACCAGTAAGATCCAACAGTTTCTCAAGGAGTGAAGGCAGCTACCTCGCTTTGCATGTTGGCTCCTTTGAGTACATATATGCCATGTGCTGGAAGGCAGTTACTGAGGTGGAGAAGTAGCAGCAGATCATGTGGATTGCAACATCAAGGAAGCCCATGAGAAGATAGAGATGGAGATAGAGGCTGCTTGCCATGAGCACCAGATTAAGCTGATGAGGCAGGATTTGACAAGACACCAAGAAGAACTTCAGAAAATGGAAGAGCTGCATAACCAAGAGGTCCAAAAACAAAAGCAGCTGGAGCTCACACAGCAAGAGGAGTGTAGGCACTGTGAAGAAAAAAATGTGGCGGCAAAAAAAAGAGATGATGCGGCAACAGCAGAAAGGATTCAAGGGAACCTTCCCTGATGTGCAAGAACAAGAGATACAAATGGACCAAAGGGCTATGGGAGGTGCTATGGACATAAACAATAGAGGCACCATGCCCCCTGCTCAAGTGCCAGCTGGTACTCCGGCTCCTCTAGGACCTGCCACTATGCCTGATGGAACCTTGGGATTGATGCCACCAACAAGTGAATGCTTTGGCCAGGCTACCACAATGGAAGGAATTGGGGCAATTGATGGAACTCCTGCTTTCAACCATGCAGCTCCTGGAGCTGAATTTGCTCTAAACAAATGCCACCAATACTAATAAAGTTGCAGTGTCTAGTTTCCTGAAACTCTTAAAAGAAGGAACCCTTTTGGACTAGCCAGAATTCTACCTTAAAAAAGAGTTAGGGATTCCTCCTAATAGGTCTTCCCTGCTTATAGTACTCTAAGAGAATACGCTGGAGGCGGAAAGCAAGGGAGGGGTGATATTTAACAAATTTTGTGTGGCTTGTCTGTTTAGTCAGTTCTGTGTGATGCATTCCTGAAACTTCAAATATAATGGATTATTGAAGGCTAGGGAACCATGACAGAATTCCTTAGAGTCCCATTGATTTTGAGCATTGTAGTTTTTTGTCCATAGTGTTTTATTTGCTTTCTATGTCCCTCATGCCCAGAGACACTGCCATATAAACCACAAAACTCAAATATCTCCCACTGACCTTAACCCCACTGCTCCATTTGTTCCCAGGTGAGAATTAAGGCAAATGTCCATAGAGACCACAGACAGCATTGTACAGTTCTGTTATATCCTATATATTACTATTTCATGAACTAAAGACATTTTCTCTTAGAGATTTTCATCTTAGTATAATCTTGTGTTAACTTGCCTACATCTTTTCCTTGGATAAGGACATCCCAGAAATGAAATCTTTGTGTTTATGGTGTTGCTGTTCACAGCTTCTCTTGATAGGCCTAGTACAGTCTTGGGAATAGGGTTGCTGTATGCTGAAGGTCTGACAGTAGCTGTTAGCCTTCCCTATCTTAAATAGCTATGGTGTGTATATTTTATTGTTCCCAGGTGAGAAATGTTCCCATGTTTTATTTATCCCTGATACCTTAAATTTGGAGTTCTTCTGAGGTGGAGCAGTCATACAGCATCAATTATTCAAGTATGTTTTAAGCCTTAAAAAATAAATGCTAATCTGATCAGACCTGAGATAAGACCCCATGAAATACAGATTCTTACATACTATTCTCAAGAGTGAACCGCACATGAAACATGACTAGGGAGATACCTGAAACTACCTCAAATAAGTCCTTCATTATGTTCTTGGGGGTTTGTTTTGGTTTGGTTTGGTTTTTGGTTTTTTCCTGTATTTTTAAGGAAGCGTCTGCAGGGTGTTCAGGGTCTCACTACTAGGTCGGACTTGTAGTGATTCTCCTGTTCACAGCCTCCCAAGTGCTGGGATTACAGGTGCACACCACCACTCCCAGTCTCATTCACCATCTCAGCATGCCCCAGGGAAGATGCTGGGATGGGGATTGAACCCCTAACCATGGTGCCTGCTTGCAGGCGCTTTAATCCACTGAGCTGTTTGGCCACCCTTTCAATTTTGCTCTTATATGAACTAACACTTTAAGTTTTTTCTGAAAACCTTGTCTAAATACCTCTTCATCATTGTCTGTGTCTTTATCCTACATCATTTTACTTTATTTTTAAATATGTACACAGATATCAAAATATCCTATAAACAGTAAATATATACAGTTTTTAATTTGCCAAATTTCTCTGTAAAGTTGAGAAAATTATTTTTGGGGTAATATTTAAAAATGATAATTTGTTAGAAATGGTGGTAAAGCAGACCATCTGTTAAGTGATTTTTTTTTTTCTCGGAACCAGGGGTTGAACTCAAACCCTTGTGCTTGCCAGGGAAGCGCTTATTCTACTGAGCCATCTCCCCAGCCACTATGACCTAATTTTTAAGCAGGGTAAAAAAACCTTCAAAATTTAAAACAATTGAAATAAATCTACTAAATAAATTGTCAGAAATACTTGTTTCTCACACTCTCTTCCTGGCTCCTTTCCTTAAAATACAGTGTAAGACTAAGAAATTAGTGCCTAGTACTACTTTAAGTAGGTAGAACAGTGTCTTTTATGTAGTAGATATCGAACAAAAGGTTTTAAAAGAATCATTATCTCTCTTAGGTGTGTTTTACAGGTATACAGGATAGTATAGTTTCAAAGGTAAATGTTTTTTTAAAAAATATAGTATGTGGGAGTCATGCTCATTTTTTTAAATACTGATACCACTAAGACATGTAGGACTGTTATTTTATCTTTTTTTCTCATTAAAATGAAAAAAATAGATAATATAGCAACCATTGTTAATTAGCTATCCCTGTTTTGAAAATCTGTAACATGTGTTGTTGTATGTTACCCTGTCATTTTTTCTTCTTTTTTGCTTTTTTTTAACTCTTCAAATTAAATTAAATTTAAAAAAAAGAAAAAAATATATACAAAACAAAACAAAAAAAGACACATTGGAGCCTTCCATTCTAGGTTATATATCCTAGTATTCCTATTATTGGGTAGTACACTGAAAATATTACCACTTCCATTTAAAGTCTTTTTTTTTTTTTTTTAGTTCTTTATAAATTCTAGAGAGAAGACCTTGCCTGAGTGCTCATTATTTTTTTTTCCATTTAAAATCTTAATGTATTTCTCCAGAGTTAAGTTCAAAGTGGATTTTTCTCAACTGACTTAAATTTTGGAAGTTTTTTTCCCCCCTTAAAAATTAGGTCATTTGGGCCAGGAGATAGCTCAGTAGAATAAGCACTTGCCTGGCAAGTGCAAGGGCCAAAGTTCAATCCCCAGTTCCACCAAAAAAAAAAAAAAAAAAAAAATTTAGGTCATTTAACAGATGCCCTGCATCAGTGAGAGATAGCACAGTTTCTAGGAAATTATCACTTTTAAAATATTGACTCAGAAATAATCTTCCCAACTTTACAGAGAAATTTGACAAAAAATGTGTATATTTACTGCTTACAGGGTATTTTGATATATGTATACATTGCTTATTGATAATAGTGATCAAGGTCATTAGCATGTCCATTATCTCATAAAATTAAAATGTGTGTGGTTAGAACATTTAAGATCTACTGTATATAAATGGCAAGTATATGTAGACCAAGTATAACTATAATAACCATGGTGTACATTAGATATCCAGAACTTAACCATCCTGCATAATTGAGACTTGTGCTTTTAAAAGACACGTTACTGTTCACCTTTTTTACCCATCCCTAGCTTCTGGTAGCCACTATTCTACTCTTTGTTTCTACACTATATACATCTTGTACTGTATGAATCAGTGGCACCTTGACTCACGAACTTAATTTGCACCATGGTTTTGGAAAAGATGATGACATTTGTGTTTATAAGGAAAAAGATGGTCACAGTCATGTTTGTCAGCTGTTGTATAGTGTATAAACACAAAATTTTGCCACTTTTATTTGCAAACCGAATTGCATTCATGAACTGAGGTACCACTGTATTAGTTCATCCTTTTTAGATTCTATTTAAGTGAGATCCTGCAGTATTTGTCTTTCTGTACCTGGCTGTCTCACTTAGCATAACATTTGTAAGAGTCACACATAATGATGCTAACAGGATGCTAACAGGATTTTCTTTTAAAAAGTTGAATAATGTTCCTTACATGTGCATACCATATTTTCTGTGTATATTCTTCTGTTAATGGACACATAGTTTCATCTCTTATCTTTGATATTGTGCTGCAGGTAATATGGGAGTGCAGATATACTATCAGTATATTGATTTCAGTTCCTTTGGATACATATCCATTAGGGAAGTTGCTGGATCAAAGTGTAGTTTTGCAATTTTAGTGATTTCCAGAGGTGCTGTACTAATTTATAGCCCCACCAACACTATACCAATTTTCTTTTCTCCATATCCACAATGATATATTTTATCTTTTGTATTTTTTATAATATCCACTTTAATAGGTGTGAAGAAGTGTTTCATTCTGGATTATAAGAAAAATTCTAAGCTTTAACAGTTACATAATGATTGAATTGTGAAGCTTTTTAATCCTTGAAAAATACAGATTATTCACCTTAGTTTTTCCAGTACTTTTCAGGCTTCTAAAAACTGGCTTGAATTGAAGTGGGTCCCTTTTATGACTAAATTTCCATCCCCTATTCATAATGGTTCCAGAACATCATGAGCCAAATTGCACTTCTCACCTTAAGAAAAATGATTCCATGATATAAAAATAAGGACACTTTTAAGATTTTTAAATTCCTTTCTCATTCTCATAGGTATGTGTACAAATCAGTAAGTGTATATATTTGTTCTTTCTATCATTCTCCCTTGTAACAGCCTTATCATCATCAAGGTTGGCTCCAAGGTTTAGAAATCAATGTGGGAATGAAGTTATACATCAAGCTTTGAGATTAAAGGTTACTAGCTTCTGTCAAATCTTATTTAACTCTGTTTTTCTACTTGTAGGAAAAAACTATTAAACTGTTAGTGCTTTCTGTGGATTTTTAAGTATTCAGTGTTTTTTTGAAATTAATGAATTACAGTAGACTACATATAATACCTTCTTTCTTTCAGAGAGACATTTTAGAAAACTTATAAGAAAGTCTTCAACTAAACTCTTAGTTTAAATAGTTAAGTGTTTTAAAACTAGAACTCCTTTAATATTGCAATTTGGGTTTATGTAGTTACATGTTTCTTTTTGTAGGTTTCTTCAGTTTTTGGCGTGGCAATCTGGCAAATGTTATCCGCTATTTTCCAACACAAGCGCTAAACTTTGCCTTTAAGGACAAATACAAACAACTTTTCATGTCTGGAGTTAACAAAGAAAAACAGGTAATTATATTCCAGCATTTCTAAAATTTAAAAATGACTACATTTGTCTTACCTGTTGTGTCAGCTTTCCTGTGACTTGGATAGACTACTCAACACATCTTAAAGGATGAAAGGTTTCATTTGGGTTTTGGTTTGGGGGAATTAGTCCATGGATAGCTGGCTCCAAAGCAGAAATGATATGGTAGAAGGGAGTAGCAGAGGGAACCTGCTCATCTCATGGCAGCCAGAAGGTAGAGACAAAGGGTTAAGCAGCCAGGGAGTTAGACATACTATCCGAAAGTACACCCTCAGTAATATATCTCTTAAAACCAAGCTACACATCCTAACTGCACATTTGAGGCTGGGGAGATAGCTCAGTAGAATAAGTGCTTAACTGGCAAGTACAAGGGCCTGTGTTCAATCCCTGGTACCGCAAAAATAAAAATAAAACCTAACTGCACATTTAACTATGAATGCCTCAATGGATCAACTCACTGATAAGTATAGTGCCTCTGTGACCCAAGAACCTCCCAAAGCCCCACCTCTGAACCCATCAGACTTTTGAAGGATCTTCTAGATCTAAACTGGAACACTCAAGATAAACATGATAAAAAAAACAAAAACAACATATTAATGGTTGGTAAATTATAATATACTGGTTTGGTTTTTTTGTTTGTTTGTTTTTGGTTTTTTGGCGGAACTGGGGATTGAACTCAGGCCCTTGTGCTTGCCAGGGAAGTGCTTATTCCA
>NDGN011404583.1:0-48062 GCA_002564285.1 Tympanoctomys barrerae | reverse complement strand
GCAGCAAGGCTGGCAGCGAGCTCCACCAACCCAGCCGGGGCCCGGGAGTGGGTTTGGTGGCTGCTTGGACACAGAGGCCCTGGGTGCCCCTGTACTAGGAGGCAGGGTGCTGCTGTCGGCCCAGGCGGTGGCCAGGGGTCGCTGCCTCTTCTAGCTGGGCTACTGTGCGTGAGCTGCAGTTGGCGTGGTGGAGGGTGGGCCCTGGGGGTCGGCCGGGGGTGTCCCGGGGTACACGGCGCAGACCCCACACCTCTGTGGGGAGCCCCCTCCTCGCAAGGGTGGCTCGGCTTTGTGTACCACCTGCATCGTCTCTGCCGCGCTCCTGGGATTCAGCTAGGAGAGGTCTGGGGACCTTGTCCGGGGGCCTCAGTTTCCCTCGTCCGATGGGTGCTGTGCAGACTCTGGGGCTGTCATCCCACTGCTGTTTATCTTTGTTGTATTGAGACTTACCAGTCCGGACTGGCCTTAAGCCTTCAGCTGGCCTCCTGCTTCAGCCTCCTGAGTGCTGGGAGCCCTGGCTGTGAGGGCTGGAGCAGCTCCGGCTCTGTGCTGGCGTTGGGGCTGCTGTGTGCGCAGCCCTGGCTTGCGAGGTGCCCTGCGCAGGCAGGGGGAGCCAGAGGCGGCCGAATCGCACCCTGAATGCTCTGGGGAGGCGTGTTGTGGTGCTCCCAGGCCTGCTGAGTGCCGCGGTGCTCCCCAGGCCCGCTGAATGTCGCAACCTGGCTCGGACCTGGTGGGCAGTGTTGAAACCAGTGCCTCTTTCCCAACATCCGCCTGCCGTCACAGGACTTGTGTCAGGCGCCCGAATGCCAGGCCTGGTCCTGGCCTTCCTGGAGAGGGGTCCGGGCCTCATTTCCTTCTCCAGAGAGGAGCAGAGGCCCCCCGCCCATGAGAGCATGGCGGGGGCCATGACGTCAGGGTGGGTGCCGCTCCGTGCTCGATGTAATCTGTAGGACTTCCCATGTTGCCGAAGGGGACTCTGAGGCTTAGCAGGGCACGAAGGTAGGATTAGAAGTCAGGCCTTCAAGCTGGGACTTTGTGCAGGCAGGAGTGTGGAGAGGCAGCGCTGAAACTGGTAAGGGTGCCGGGTTGGGGGAGGTGTAGGCCACTGGTGGTGACGCCTGGGGCAGGGGTGAGGACCTGGCACCCCGTGTTCTCCTGAGGATGACAGAGGCTGGCCCTGTGCCCCGGGCTGGAGGGGGGCAACATCATGCTGCCTGGACAGTGTCTGGGACGACCTGCTGGGGCGGGCAGGACCAGGATGGTGGAGGAATCCCCTGCTCACTGATGTTCCCGGCATGTGATTTAGGAGCTGTTGTGGAGCTGTCCCTGTCACCCCGTGGGGCACCTTTTTGTGCTTGGTGTTCGGGGGGGCGTGCCAGCCCTCCTGGGGGCACAGCCCTTGGGGAAGGCACACGGTGGCCCTGTTTCTTCGGGGACCCTGCACTCAGCCATCAGGCACAGGTGACACCTCGGAGGGGCTGCAGGAGGCCTCAAGCTTGCATTCCACTGCCTGTTGGTGGGGCTGGGTTCAGAAGCCTGTTGGATGAGCCTCGTCTGGCTGCAGGGCAGCCCAGGCTGCTCAATGGGGAGGGGCCCTGCCGCAGATGAGGAAGCAGCACCAGAGAGGGCAGGGGACCAGGCCCGGCAACCGCGGGTGAACTCAGGGCCGGGCTGCAGCCGCGGCACAGGGAGCATGGGTTTGGGTAAGGTGGGAGCTTTGGTGGCCTGGCTGGGGCTGCAGGGAGCCACGAGGGCCCCAGTGGGAAGAGCAGTCTGGGAGGTCATGCCCCACCATGACCGAGGTGTTCTGGTGGGCGTCCACCCAGCTGAGCACCTGTGCGCCCTGGTGTGGTTCTCCTGGCGAGTCTTAGAGCTGACCTGGTGCTGCGGTGCTCTGCGTGGGCAGGGCGGGGTGGAGGGGTGGCCTGACCTAGCCTGGTTTCCACGCCTGGTGTGCTAGTTCCCCCATGTCTGTCCTGATGCCCTGCCATGCCCGGAGGTCCAGGAGGTCTTGGTGGGGGCTCTGAGTCTGAGCCTGGAGGAGATGGGTGGCACCTCCTTCAGGAAGTTCTTGATGCCCCCTTCCTCTTGTGCCATAGGCAGGGCTGGCTGAGTCACTCCACCTGCTCCTGGCGAGCGGCCGTGGGGACTGCACCTCCCTTAGCCAGCTCCAAGTGATGTGTGCAACGTGGCCCCCATGGGTTCCCCTCAAAACTTCCGGGACCCTGGGCTGAGGGTGGGCACTGTACCCCGAGGATGAGACTCCCTATACCTAGATGTCCCTGTCCCCCCAGCCGTGTGTGCAGCCAGGATCCGAACCCAGATCTGCTGACTGTGTTGGGTACTGGCAGGAAGGGCCAGTCTTGTGGCTACTGTCCGCCTTCCCATGTGGGTGGCGCCTGGCTGTCTGGGGAGGCGGCCCTGGCCCTCAGCAGCCTGTAGGCCCTGGCCCGAGGGAAGCCCGCTGTCCTCTGATCCTTCCCGCCGAAGCTCCTGCCTTCACCCCGGGCCTGGAGGAGGAGGGAAGCCCCTGTCTGGGAGGCCAGGGAGTGTGTGGCGTGCGGGGGAGACTTCAGAATCTGGACACCCCCACTTCCTCCCAGCCGAAGCTCTGTGCAGGGAGATAAGAGTTTGGAGGAGCCGCTGCTTGCTGAGCTACATGGCCTGTGGGGGACTCGGATTTCCCAGGTCTCGCTGAAACACGGTGCAGGCTGGGCTGGCTTTCTAGCACCGTGATACTTCCTGCAGCCTGTGCTGGGCACGCCTGGCTCTGCCATCCCCACCCTGTCCAGCCGGTCAGCAAGTACCTTCTTGGGCCAGGGTGGGAGGGACCTGTATGCCACCAGGGGCCAGTGAGGAGTCCAGACCTCAGTTGGCCTTGCTTCAGGGGGATGAGGGCGGGCGGCCCAGTGAAGCTTCCTGTAGGAGGCACCCATGCAGGGAGCCAGGGGAGGCGGGTGCTTCTGGCCCAGGGAATGGCATGGCCAAGGCTAGCAGCCCTACCTGGCCGTTCTAGGAATGGCCCTGGGCTGGGGCGGAGAGCCGGCAGGGCCAGGGTGTGGGGTCAGGGCAGGCAAGGAAGAGGGCGGGGTGGCTCTGCTGCCCAGGCAGCTGGGAACCATCTTGTCTCCTCTGGGCCTGGGGGATGGGTGACCCTGTGTGGGGAGGGGCTTCCCTCTGGGGAGCACCAGGCCAGCCTGCCCCCTGGCAGCCAAGGAAGGCTGGTCCTGCAGCTGCCAGGAGGGCCCCTATGCTGGGACCATCCTGGCTTAGAGACAGGGCCCAAGAGATGCCCAGTGTCAGAGTGAAGACACAGCTGTGGGCTGGCCCAGGATGGGGGGGTCGCCAGCTCAGGTTGGAGGACACTGCAGTGGAGTGGTGGGGTCTGGTGGGTGAGTCTGTAATACCAACCCTTGGCAGAGAGGGACCAGGCCCTCGTGCCCCTTGGGCCCATGTGGCTGTGGGAACCGAAATGGATGTGTCCTTCAAAGCTGGGGTCTTTGGCAGAAGCAGCACCCCCACTGGTGTCGGGGGAGTTTGGGATCCTAGGCTCTTTGACTTCTGAGCCCCTGGAGTCCTCTGGCATCCCTGATCTCAGCTTTATCGCTACTCTGCTGACCCAAGGTGTGTCCATCCTCACCCCTGTGCTCCCTGCCTCCTGCGCCCTGTGCCCAGGCAGCCCGGGGCTCAGGTCCACGTGACATACCACTTGCCAGCAGCGTGGCCTCGGGAGGGTTGCAGGGTGTCTGGGCCTCCATCCCTTTTGTGGGAGGGGGCGACACAGAGCTGGTGAGAGTTGGGTGTTGTGAATCAGCCAGTGCAGGGCCAGGTGCAGGTCAGGATCAGGGGTGCTGGCTGTACCCTGCCTGTCCCTGTGCTCCTGGAGAAGGTGGGTGCAGGGTATGTGCCATCCGCAGAGGCAGAGGTTTGGGGGCCAGGCCTTCCTGGCCTCCTCCTCTGAGACCCTGAGGGGCCCCAGCAGGGCATGAAGGGAAGAAGCCACAGCAGGTGGCTGGGCACTGGGTTTCTAGAGGTGCAGGATTCATTTGTGTCCTGGGGGCTGCTGGTGGATTGCACAGGCGGGTGACGTCTGGGCTATGTCCATCTGTCCTGCTTATCCAGGTGACTGTCTGTCCTGGCTTGGGCCCATGCCCTCTGCCCAGACCTCTGGAGGCCCAGGTGCTGGGAGCCTGGCAGGGGATGGAGCCCCAGCCTCCCTGTGAGCGAGGTGCCAACTTCTGTCCCAGTCAGCCAGGCAAGGGGCCCCGGGTGAGTGTATGGGACATAACGCTAGGCTTCTGCTCCATCGCCTTCAGGCTGAGGGGCACTAGGGGGCCAGGCCAAGCCGGATATGGCTGAAGCCCTGGAGTGCAGCTGAGGGCGGCCCCGTGTAGAGAGCTGTCCTGGGGTTGTGCTGTGGTGGATTCATGGCTGGGCGGGGAGCAGGCTTGACAGGGATTGAGGTGGGCCCTGCAGGAACCCAGTAGCTGTGTGGGTTCTGGTAAGGCCGGGGGTGTGGACCACCCAGGTTATGTTAGGCACAGGTACTGGCTCGAGTCTGTTGTCCCAGGAAGGGGACGTGTTCTCCATCACCAGGGCAGCACTGGGGAGCCAGGCCAGCCCGAGCATTGCCGTGTGCATTGTATGGCGGTTGTCCCACGCCTGCGAGCAGGTCCTTGCTTGGGGCGCTGGATCCCCTGCCACCTGGGGGCGCCCTTGACACTCCTGTGTGGAGCTGGGGGATCCTGGAGCAAAATGGGGTACAGACAGGCTCCAGGGTGCCCAAGCATGTGTAAGTCCTGGTGCATGTCCCCAGGAAGTTGGTCTCTGTCCCCAGGAGCAGTCCTCAGCACTACAGTCAGTCTCAGACCATGGCTGTCAGAGTAGCACAGAAGGCGTAGGGTTTGACCCCTGGCCTTGGAGCTGTCCTGGTGTCTCCCTGCTTAGGGACCTGATAGGCAGAGCTGCACTCAGGAGCAGTGGGTGGGTATGTGGGGTCCTCAGCTGCGGCTTGTTTCTGCAGGTCAGATTGTCCCCCATCTGTGCAGGAAGGGAGGCCCTGCTCTGTCCCAAGTGCCGTCCTGGCTCCTGGGCTCTGGGCCCAGCTGACAGCTGCCCTGCCGTCCACACCCTGCTCCCTGTCTGACCTGCATGTCTTTGCCTCACTGGGTCCCTCCTGTGTTGCTCTGCAAGTCCCTTTCACGGGGGCCTGGTGAAGGGCTGTCCCCACCTCCGGGGTCTGTCCCCTGCTCCCTTCATCTTTCCTGGCCATCTCTGGTCAGTGGCTGTGAGGGAGGGGACAGGTGCTCTGTGCCTGGGTTGGGGGCAGAGAGAGCCTGGGGGTACCCAGTCCTAGGGCTGAAGTGCCCTGGGCATGCTGGATGGTGTCTCCTTTATTCCGACATCAAGGGCTCCACATCTGGGGCTCAGTTGGGGAGCCTGCTTGGGAGGCCCAAGGAGCAGCCTGCACGGACAGCAAGCTGTGCTGTTACTGTCATTGTGCTGGCTGATGTGGGATGTCCAGGCCGCCCCGCGGCCAGTGTTTGGGCGCTGAGTGGATGGCTGTTGTGTGCTGAGTCTGTTGTGGTTGCCGCCTGCCCCCAGGGTGCTGCTCTGTGGTGCCCTGGGCCTGGCTGAGGAGGTGGGCAGGACACCCCAGCTCGCAGATGAGGAGACTGCAGGGCCTGCCCCAGAAGCCTGGAAGGGCCCGGGGGCCCGCATGGGGGCGTGGTCCCTGGGACCCAGACCTGGTGGTTCGGGGCACGGGCTGCTTCCCTGGGCCTCCTGCCCCTGGCCCGGCACAGCGCAGTTCCCATGGCCTGTGCTGCCAGCCTGAGGGCCAGGCTTGGTCTTGACACTGCGCTGTCTGCCGGCATCAAGCCCAGGCAGGTGTGTTCTGGCAGCTGCCCTCTGCAGGCCAGAGGTGGCGGCCGGCCCCATGAGTCACCCGACGTAGAGGGAGAGGGGGCGGGCGCCCGCTGCGGTGGGCCTGCTGAGGCCTGCCGCGGGCTGCTGGGGCCTGGCGGGCGGGCGGGCGGGTGGGCAGGTGGGGCTGTGGCAGCCCGGGTCTGCACACTGAGGAGCCCCCTGACACACCCCCTCTGGCTGTGTCTGAGGGCCCCGAGTACTGAGAAGTCTCTCAAGCATGGGCCCCGTGGAGTCTTCTGAGAGGAGGAGAGGCTTCTCTGAGGAAGTAGTGCCTGTGTGTGTGCAAGGCCAGGGCTGGGCAGAGAGGCCTGGTCACACCCCTGGAGACAGGGCTGTGGCTCCCTGGAAGAGGGAGGCTGGCATGGGCATGATGGCTGAGAGAGACCCTGACAGCTCCCGGGGCCGGGTGACCTGCGCCCCCATCCGAGCTGCCCTGGTTGGGGCTGTGCCTGCTTCCCCACCAGTGTGGCCTGCCCTCACGCTGTCCTGGGCCCCACGTGGGAGGCGTGGCGGAGTCCTCTGGGCTTGCAGGCGTCACTGAACACAGTCCAGGGTCTACTCAGGTAGTGACCGATACTGCCCCGGCCTGTGGGGCGTCAGCATGGGGCCTCCTGGTGGCGGCACACACACGTGCTCTTGCCAGAGTGGGCCAGCGGGGCTCAGGCTGAGGTGACACACGGCCCCAGAGGCTGAGTTAACCTCCACCTCCTGCCTCGCACAGCTGCCCCCTGACCACCTCCGCCTGAGTGTGGAGGAAAGGAGCTTGTGCACACGTGTGCACATGTGTGTGCGTGTGTGTGTGTATGCGTGTCTGGCTCTGCCAAGGACCCAAGCTCCCTTGACTGGAAGGGACAAGGCCCAGGGAGGGCAGCGGCAGCTGTGGTGGGGCCAAGAGCTGGGTGCTGGGCAGGCCCAGATAGCCGCCAGGAGAAAATGCCAGACCCCTGTGTTGGTCTGGGCCTTGTGGGGTATAGGGTGAGGGACAGGACCTTGGGTCAGGGGCAGACCTGGCCCTGAGTGGGGGTGGTGAGTAGCAGGGTGGGTGTCCTGTGTGTGACAGCTGGCCTGGGTGGGTGGCCCTGAGACCCGTGTTGTCCATGTCCCCACCTCAAGTATGGACAGGACGTTGCTGGGAGGGGAGGGGCGGCTGAGAGGCCTCTCCAGCGCGGGGCCCGCTCTGGGCCCGCGGTGCCAGCTCCGGCCCAGTGCCCGCACGTTCTGGTTCTGGGCAGTGTTGTAGAGCCTCTGGCGGGGCCGCTTGGGGCAGGGCTGGCTGGGAGACCCCGAGAAGGGCTCTGCTCCTGCCAACCTGTGCGCCACACAGAGCCGGCCTGCACGTGGGCATGGCAGTGGACGACTCGTGAGCACTGGGTCCAGCTGGAGACCTGAGGGCCAACACACAGCCGGGCCCTGGAGGGACAAGTGACTGCTGTGTTGGCCAGAGAGCCCGTGCGGCGCCTGAAGCCACCAGTGTCAGCTTGCCGAGGCAGTGATGAGTCGGTGGCTTTGCAAAGTAGCTCTGTGGTCACCTAGGGGGACAGGCAGGCGATGGGCAGGCGCCCTGTGGTTGCTCTAACAGCGAGTCGGTTTTGTGGCAATGGGCTTGGTGGCTGCTGGTGAACCTGTGCGGTGGGTGAGAGCCGAGAGACCTGTCTACCTGCTGCGGCCTCGCCCCACCCAGCAGCAGGGTTCTTGGCTGACTGTGTCAGCCCGGGGCACCTGGGAGGACCCGGGGATCGTGGCTGACCACCAGCCACAGCTGAGTTGCCGTGACTTACAATACAAAGGAAGCATTTGGTGGAATTGGAAGTGGAAGAAGGGAGCCGGGCTGTCATGGCTCCAGCAGGAGGTCCCCACCCCTCTGTCAGGGACCTTGCCCAGGTGTGGCCCCAGGCTGAGCCAGGTGGGCAGGACCCTGGGGTCCTCAGGCCAGGAGGAATGAGAAGGGTCCTAGGCGTGCAGGAGGAGTGATAGTGGCCTGGGGGTCACTTTGTCATTGTGAGGGTGATCCCGGGCACAAAGCCCAAAGCCCGGAGAAGCAGGGGAAAGGGCGCCTCTCCTCCCACCTAAGCGCTGGGCTCAGTCCCTGCCTGGTGCAGTGTAACCCTGGGGAGCTTCGCTGAACATCCCCCAGCCCCAAGCCCAGGTGGGTGGTCGTGGCCTCTGCTGGGCCTGGGGTCGGGGCGCTGTGACAGGAGCCTTTACACTGAGGGATGGGACAAGGGAAGTCACGTGCCTGCTGTGTCCTAGGAGGGCAGCAGTGGTCCCCAGTGGGCAGAGCCCTGTGGTGGAGCGCGAGTGTGCCAGGGCTGGGAGGGCGGGTGGCCCGGACGTCTCCTCGCTCTCCCAGGGAGAAAGGAGCCGCTGCACCAGGGGCCTCCCGAGCGCCAGCCGGGCAGCCCCACTGTGGCGCGGGGCCGGCCAGGGGTTTGACGGGGCTGTGAGGTACGGGAGGGGATCCCACGGGAGACTTCTCAGTGACTGTCCCCGGGGCTGGCGGGGCAGACAGGAAGCTCCTTCCCGGGATGGGCGCAGGCCCTGTGCCAGCGGAAGGTGCCTCTCGCTCAGAGCCGCCTGGGGGCCTGCCTGGAGATCCGCCCCTGATGGGACGAGTAGGTTGGGCCTGGGACCTCCTGGGACAGGGCTGAGCACCTGCTTTCAAGCCCCGGGGGCTGCAGTCCGCGTGCCGCATCTCCTGCGCAGCGCTGTGCGTGTCCCACAGGCCCTGCGTGTGGCGTGGACTTGGCTCACGGCACAGAAGGTGGCCTGTGCGTGGCCAAACGAGCCCCTTGGGCAGCCTCCTTCCTGCCCACTTCTGGAAGTCCCTGGAGGCACAGGCGGTGCCCTGTGGTGGGCCCTGGAGGTGGGTCTGAGAAGGGCTGCTCTGGCCTGGCCTCTGCTTCGTGCTCACTCCACCCTGCCCCCAGCCTTTCCCCAGCCTCGTGTCCCTCCTGTGGGACGGATTCCCCCAGGACCCGGGCTAGGCTTGCTTTTGAGGGTGCTACCTGGGTGCAGGAGGAGGGCCTGGGCAAGGGGGTGGTGCTAGTGGGAGCTGCCAGGAGGGGCTCAGGCCCCCGCGTCTGGTGCTGGGTGCCACTGCCCCATCTGCATGTGCACAGGCAGGGCTCAGCAGGTGGCCCGATCTACTTGCAGCTGGGCAGTTAGCTGTGGTAGAGTGGATTTGAACCCAGGTCTGCCCACATCTGGGCGCCCCTGGGGCCAGGGTGGGGGTCCGTCGCCCCGGGCGCAGGCTGTGGCCATCCCCTCTCGGATGAGGAAATGAGGCCACTGCCCAGTCCCTTTCCAGGAAGCACTTGGTTTCGGCCATCAGGAGCTGCCTGTGGTCCCAGGTGTCTGGTGCGGATGGTGGGCTGGCTCTTGGAAAGGGGAACTGGGCTACAGCCCGTGCCAGCGCCACTTGCCCCTGGCCAGTGCCCGGCTGCCCGGCTCAGTGCCCTGCCCTCCAGGCCACCACACTGCAGCGCCCAAGGCTCTGGGACCTCACCCTGGCTGGCTGGGGGCTGATGGGGCCACCCCTGTGGTGGGATCTCTCACCGGCCCTCGCCATGAGACTGCGTCTTCTGGCCTCTCTTTCCTGGCGGGCAGGGGACCAGAGGTGGCTGGCAGGTGAGGGTGGCCTGGCAGGTGCTGGGGCCTCATGGGGGCTGGGGGGACCTCATCTGTCGGGCAGTGTGATGGGTCTGCCTGGGAGGGCGAGGGCTGGGACCCCAGTGGGGAAGTCCGGAGGTTCTGGGGCTGGCACAGGAGCCCTCTCTGAGGAGTGCAGGTTGCTGGTGTCCAGTTGCGGCTCCTGGGCATGGCCTGATCCTGGCTGGGATGAAGTGCCCTGGCCTTCCAAGGCCCCTGGGCCCTTGGACCTCCCTGGGTGCATGGATCTGAAGGCCTGTGCCTCAGACCCGAGGGTTCTGGAAGAAAAGCCCATGCTCTGGACTGGCTTGGACAGTGGCTGTGCCCATCCTGGGACTCTGAGCAGGACTCCTGGCCTGGCTCACTGCCATGCAGCTGGAGAAGCTTGCAGGGCCCAGCAGCACCCTTCCTGGGCCCAGTGTCAGGACGCCCTGCAAGGGAGCAGCTGGGGCCTGGGCTGCCGAGGCACGGGGGTGGTCGGACCCTGTTCCTGGCTTACCTGGCGCAGGTCTCTGCTGGGGCTAGCTGCCCAGGGTTGCCGTGCCGACGCCTGGCCAGGCACCTTGCCTTTTCACCCACCCTGGCTGGCTGGCCCCAGCAGTCTATGGGTTGAGCCCTCCTCACTCAGGGTGCCTGGGATTATGGTGAGGGCCCCCTGTAGGCCTGTGCATAAGGCTCAGAAGCCCGCGCCTCAGCTGTGTCTGGATCCAGATTCTTCTTTTTTCTTTTTCTTTTTTTATTTTGTGGTACTGGGGATTGAACTCAGGACCCTGCACTTGCCAGGCAAATGATTATTCTACTGAGCTATCTCCTTGGCCCTGGATCCAGCTTCTGATTTCTGTTCTGGGGTGACAATGGGGGGCTTGGACTCGTGTTTCTCCTGCAAGGGCCCTTTGTCCTCCCTGCCCTCCACATTGGCTGCAGCGTGCCCTGTAGTAGTTGGCTTTGGATTACGGGGCTGGATTCTCCAGGCTGGCCTGTCCCCTAATGTGAGCAGGTTCATACACACACAGCTCCTCGTGAGCAGCGTCATCCAGGCTGTGTTGCCTGCTGTGCCGCCTGCAGCAGGGGATTGGGAACCTGTGTGTGTCCCTTAGGTGTGTGGGACAGGCGTGTGCATGTGTGCATCTTGGAGGGTTTGGGGCCTTTGGTGGCCGGTCTAGGCTTCGAGTGGCCTGCAGAGCTCACTGGTCATCTCCATGCTGGCTGAGGGCCGCGCAGCACGGGAGCCCGGGCCCTGGGTTCCTGCGCCCGTGTGCTGGGCGTCTGTCCCACTGCAGCCTGCTTCTCTCTCCTGGGCTTCTGGCATGTGGGTGCGCCGGACTGTGCAGCTTTTAGCTTTTGGAGTGGTCATGGATGCTGGCGGGGCCATGTGTCCAGAAAGGGTGCTGGGCAGGGACAGCAAAGCCCCTGGTCCAGGGAGGTGCTGGGGAGCTGGGAGTGGGCTTCGGGTGTCGAGGGCAGTGGTGCGGGCTGAGGTTTTGGTGGTGCAGAATGGCAGGGGCTGTCCTGCCGAGGGGGCAGGGGGCTGTGAGCATGGATGCTGCCGGCCCGCCCAGCCCCGCCTGCTGGTCAGTGGCCTCCTACACCTGGCGGGTGCCAGTTGGTGGAGACTGCAGGAGCCTCAGCCATGGCCTGGTGAGGCAAGGGTGTGACGACTGTGGCCCGGGACCGCACCTGCCTGTGCTCTCCTGGGTGGGACTCCTTCTGGGCTGGCCCTGTCCCCTGTGCTGAGGGCCAGGAGGAAGGCGCCTGGCCTGGCTGGGCTGGCGGGGTGTGGTGCCTGGGGCAGCTGGACTCTCAGCTGGGTGGGCATCACACCTGTGGCTGGGCCGGGTGCAGTGGCACTCAGCCAGAGCCTTGGCGGGCTGAGCAGGAGGGGAGGGAGGCTGGGGTCTTGGTGCTGGTCCCCGGGGGACCAAATCAAGGGGCTGTGGATGCGCCCTCTAGGAGCCCCTGCTCATTTGCCCCTGTCCACCCTGTGGGCTCGGACGGCCATGCCCTGCTGGCAGAGCACCTGTGCCATGTCTAGGAAATGTTGATGCTCAGTGATCCTGGGAGAACTCGGGATGTTGCTGGAGCTGCCTGGGACCATACCGACCATCTGCTCGTCACAGAGCACCTCCTGGTGTGCCCCACAGCCGGCTGGTGATGCAAACGAGCCTGAGAAAAACAGCCCCAGGGCCACCGGAAAGAACTGTCGGGGTTCCACGACAGCCAGCCGTGGGCAGGTGGGTGGTGGGGGCCTCCCAGCCACCAGGAGCCACATGGCTCAAAGCGAAACAATCATTTCTTTTCCTGTTGAAGAGAAGCCGCATGCACCATCACAGTCGGAGGCCCCTCACCCGAGGGCTGTGACGGTTGGGGTTTCTCCAGGAGTTCCCCTCCTTTCTGCCCGCCCAACTTCTCGAGTGTCGGGGCCAGCACAGGGCCGTGTTGTGGACGGGTGCGGCATAGTCTAGAGGGAGCCTGTGCTTGCCTTGGGAAGGTGAGCACCCTCCCGGGACCTGGGCCTCACCTGTCCCTCCGTGGGCACCACACGGATGCCTGGGGCCTGGGGATATCCGTGTAACCCGATGCCAGCCGCCGAGGGTGAGCTGTGGTGGGGACATCTGGGGACAGAAAGCTGGGGCCGGTCCAGGTGGCCGTGCTGGCCCTGGCTTGGGTGGTACCTTCTTCCCTCTAGGACCTGGGCTCAGACAGTGGCTTGATCCTGCTGTGACCCTCTGGGAACCCGTGTGATCAAGTGCTAGCTGGGTGCTGATGGGTGGCGGGTGCCTGAGCCACAGCTGCCACTTCATGTGTGTCTTTATCACGTACAGAGCCGCAGGTTTTGTAGAGAGCTGCCATTGCTCGGCTGTGTGTGTGTGTGTGAGAGAGAGAGAGAGAGAGAGAGAGACACACACACACACACACACACACACACACACGAGGGTGGGGGGACCCCTGGGTTGTCCGAGTCTGTTGTGCCGGGTGAAGGGTGGAGAATGTCCTACAGCAGGTCGATCCCAGCTTCACAGTGCCCCTCGTTCCTTAGGTCTCCTTCAGGGACTCCAACAGGTGGGGTGGGGTGACTCCTGCCTCCTCTGGCCTCTGTCCCTGCAGTGCTTCTGAGGCCACTGGAGGAGGCGTGGCTGGCTGCTTGGTGTCAGGTGGGGACCGTGAGGGGATGGTGTGTGGCCTGGCCCTGGGCGTGGTGTCCTGGAGGTCCCCCTGGGGCGGGTAGGGGAGCAGCAGCTGGGGCGGAGGTGCTCTGGGCTGGGCTTGGGTCTCTGAGCTCTCTGCCCTGTCCACTCTCTACGGGGCCTGTCCCTCCCACTCAAGTCCAGTCCTGCATGTGGCTCTCTGTGGGTGGTCACCTGGCTCCTCAAGACCTAGCCCTGAACGGGAAAGCCCAGGGCTCCCCAGGAGCCAGCAGCAGAGGCAGGGTGCTGTGTGCGGGGTGCAGCCGGCGAGGGTGCGTGTGCAGCCGCCCCAGGACCTGTGCTCCCTGCAGTTGCAGCCTGGGTGGGGCCTCTCTGTGATGCCCTGTGTGTACAGTGGAGAAGGGAGGGTGCCTCATGGCCGGGGGGGTGGGGGACTGGCAGGGACTGGCCAGAGCCACCTGGCCTCCTGGCCAGGGTGTGCCTTCCATGGGCCCCCTTCACCCATTGCATCTCTGTGCCCTAAGACTTAGTTTCCCCCTCTACACCATGGTGGTTCGGGTAGTGTCCAGGCTACCAGGCTAGGCGTGTAACCCAGAGTCCAAGCACCCTGGACAGTGGTCCCCATGGGTGCCTGGCAGAGCCCTGCAGGCCCGCTGGGCGCTAACAGTGATGCTGATGCGAGGCCTGTGGCCACTGCGCCACGGCTGCAGGGTAGGGGCACGGAGTGCTGGCTTTGTGCGGACACTCCGGCCTGGTACCTGTCTGTGTGCTCGGCTCTTGCCTGAGGGCTGCCCGGGCACAGGAGCTGCTGGTCCTTTCAGCCCCTCCTCGCCACCCTTTCCTCCTGCTGCACTGCCCGCTTCCCCCGCTGCGGCTTGGCCCCAGCCACACCTGTTAGCACCAGGCTGGCCACAGTCTCGCCGGGCTGTGTGAGAGGCGGATGGCAGCTGGCCACTGCTTCCTGTTTCTCCCCCTGCTTCCGGCCAGCCCCAAACTTGCTAAGAGTGACCGAGAGAACCCCAAATACCACTTGTGAAACCTTTGCCACTGGCAAACCCCATCAGTGTCTCTGGGCTTCGGCTGTGCCATTACACAGCAGGGCAGGGCAGGGTAGGGGGTCACTCAGTGACAGTTGGGGTGGGTGCTGTGGCACAGTGGCCGTGGTGGTGGTGGTGGTGGTGGTGGTGGTGGCAGTGGGGATAGTGATGGCAGTCCTGGCGGCGGCGATAACGACAAGCGTGGTGGCGGCGGTGACAACAGTGATGTTGTGATGATGGTGGCAGTGAGGACGGGGACAGTGGGCAGTGATGGCGCAGGAGTATGAGCCACTGCATGTTAGCAGGACACCTGCACAGCCGTCACCCCGTCCCAAACTCTGTTAGAGATTGTCTTCCCAGGTTAGAACGTTTGGGCCTCGGTGGGGCCTACCTTTGTTCTGAGGACCATCGCAAGAGGGTACCAAGGGCATTTGCGTGGGGTCTCCTGGCTGACTTGGAGGAGGTCCCTGAGCTCTCTGGGGAGGTCCTGGTGGAGGGTCCTGCAGTCAGAAACCCTGCCCGGCCTTTGTCCTATCCCCCTGTCATGTTCCATGCTCTTGTCATCTCTGTTCTCTGAGCCCCCACTCCATGCTAGGCTCTGATCCCACCCTGAGGCCCCTGGTAAGTTCCTGCCATCGAAGCCCCCACAGGATGGGTGAGTTCAGGGAGGGAGAGCCCAGCCTGCGGCGCCTCTTGGGCTGTAGGGCTGGGAGCAGGGACCATGGAGGGTCTTGCCGTCAGGTCCTCAGGCCCCTGGAGAATGCACTGGGGTGGACTGGGCTTGCAGAAGCAGTGGCTAGACAGGATTCTAGCCCCCTCACTTGGCCTGTGTGCCTGGGCTTGTGCCCAGGGCCCGGACGCCTCGGGCTCTCGGGACATCTGTGTCCTCTGTCGACGATGAGGCCACAATGCCTGGCCATTCCCGGCTCCTGTGTGTTCTCGGGCCAATGGGACTGTGGTTGGGTTGGGTCCCCTTCCCTCTTGTCCTCGCCCCTCCTGTCCCAGGGCCGGACCTGGAGGGGGTGGATAACCACGTGCGCCCCTGGGGAGGGTGACCGGGGCAGGCTGGCCAGTCTCTGCGAGGCCCGCTGGGCTCCAGGGGCAACCGCGTGGGGTTCCTGGGTCTGGGCCTGAGCTCTGGGTCCAGTGGGTGTCTGACCTTTGCTGGGGAGCCAACATCTCCCTCCCTGTGCTCCCTGCTTTGAGGCCCCTGGCTCTTGGGAGGGCCCAGTTTTCTCCTGACCCTCCATGAAGCTACCCTTGCCCTGGGACTTCCTCAGGGGGCTGAGATTTGGGGCTGGGCCCTGATTGGAGAAAGGCTGAGGTGACCCCAGAAGAGATGAAATTTCAGCTTGAGCCACTAGAGCTGTAAACCGACACTTAGGCAGGTGACAGCAGTGGGCCACCCTCCCCAAGGAAGGTGGCGGCCCCATCTCTGCTTCCCCTGTAGGAAGTGGGGGTGCATGCTGGCAGGAGGACCAAGAGCAGAGGGGCCTTCGGGGGCTGTTCTTCTGGGTGGTCACGGCCGCCTCCTCTGTTGGCATGCCCATTTCGCAGAAGGGGACCCAGGTTCATTGAGGTTACTGGGTTGCCAGGCTCCTCATTGCCTGTGTGCCAGGTGCCTATTCCTGAAGACGCCCCCGCCGTGGGCCTGTGTCCTTCCTTGTTCCTGCCCTGACCACCCTCAGCTCCCCGCAGACCCTGGCGCGCCGTGGTCCTGCCCCCTCCCTGTGCCTGGCGCACCGGGCCTCCACTTCTCCCTTCCCTGGCGGCAGGGGAAGCAGTACTTCTGGAAGGTGGGGCCGGAGATAGGCGTCTCAGGAAGTTCTGGGGGCCCACTAGCTGCCCACCACAAGGTTTCAGTTCCGGGGGGGTCCCCAGGCAGGGATGGGGCGCTTGTGCCCTGTCTGGCTTTGGTGTCTTCCTTTGCCCCTAGCCCCGCCCCCCGCCCCGCCTCCTGCTCGGGGATGTCCTGCTGGCCCTAGACCAGGACCTCCATGGTGGCCTTTTCTGTTTAACCCTGGGGGTGGCCTGATTGCTCTTGGGGATCCCAGAGGGCTGGGGCTACCAGGAGGTCCCTGGAGGCTGGGGAGGGGGCTGGAAGCCTGGGCACAGCCCCACCCCCGCTGCAGTGGGCTGGCATTTCCTGCCACCTCTGTGCCTCCCGTGCCTGCCAGGCAGAGGCCGGAAGGGGGCTGTGGGGGTTCCCTGGGCTTCCTGTGGTGTGGGGCAGGGGAAGCGTGGTGCTGGTGGGCACTTGGGGGTGGGGAGTGCCGGGCCACTCAGGAATTCGGTGCTTCTGCATACCCTGTGGGGCCACCAGCACCTCCCAGCACCTGCCATCATGGGGGCAGCAATTAGGGTGAGAACATTCTTTATTTCAGATTTACTGAATGTCACGTTGGCCGCTCAGGGTCAAGGAGCTTTCCTGTCTGCTCTGGGCACTGGGCAGCAGGGGGCACCTCTGCCACCAGGCGTTTGGATCCGAGTTGGTGTCATACCAAGGGGAGTGACAGCGCCGCTCCTTCCAGGAGGCCTCCCGGGCTGCGCCCGTGTGGGCTGCTGTGCCCGCCCCCTCTGCCGCTGTCTCTGGTGTGCCTGGAGGCCCCCGTGAGTGCCCGCAGGCTTTCCTCCCCATTCCAGGTTGCGCTGGGGGTGGGGGGGCGCAGGGTGTTGGGGTGTGAGGTTCTGAGGGCTGGCGGGGCCAGGCTCTGTGGTTTCAGTGTTGCCTCCTGGGCTCTGTCCCTTGGCAGGCCCTCTGCACTCAGGGCTGGGAGGGTCCTAGGCTTGGCGACACCGCCCCATTGAGGCCACAGCTCCGGGTGGGGCAGTGGCCACCTAGAAGGTGCGGTGTGGGCGCTTGGGCCCAGGTGGAGGCAGGCCTTTCTCTGAGGGCTGGGCATGGGGGCATTTCTGCCTCCTCCCTTCTGGCCTGAAAGTGTCTCTCCCCAGAGGCTGCATACACTTGCCTGGCCTGCTGTCACCCGGCTCTGGAAAGCACCTGCAGTCAACCTTTTGCACCAGCAGCAAGGCCCAGGCTGGGGCCTGAGGGTGGTGGCCGGCCAAGGCAGGCCTTGCTGGGGTGGCCATCCCTGTGTACACCAGGCCAGGGATTGGCCGGGCCGCCAGGAGCCTCCGTGGGGGTCCTCTTGTCTCCGCTGTCCCCTTCCTCTGTGCCTTCGGGGCCAGGTCTCCCTCCATCTGATCAGCACCCTTGCAAATGTAGGCCAAGCGTGGGAGACTTGATGGGGTCTGGGGAGATTTGGGGTGCAGCCTGGTACCTGGGAGCCACACCGCTCCCTCCTGACCCCCTTCTTCTCTTCCTGGGCTCTCTCTGGAGGGACATTCTCTCCTGGTGGCACAGCCTGCCCTACGTGATGTCTGGGACAACTGCCTGGCCGAGCTGGATGTGGGGATGCCTGTGTGTAATATCAGTGCTGTGGGAGCTGGAGCAGGATTTGAGTTTGAGTGCAGCGTAGGCAACTTAGGGAGACCTTGTCTCAAAATAAAAAATAAAAATGTAGGGCCAGGGAGGTAGCTCAGTAGAATAAGCACCTGCCTGTCAGCGCAGGGTCCTGAGTTCAACCCCAGTACTGAAGAAAAGAAAAATGGGGTTGGGGAGATGGCTCAGTGGAATAAGCACTTGCCTGGCAAGTGCAAGGGCCTGAGTTCAATCCCTGGTTCCAGAAAAAAAAAAAAAAATGTGTTGGGAACGTAGCTCAGTGCAGAGGCTCTGGGCTCAAACTCCAGTTCTGCAGGAAAGAAAACGTCCCCCAGAGGCGGCAGCAGCTGGTGGGCTCCAGCGCAGGCCCCGCAGCCTGGTCCTCTGTGCCCTCCGCCCCCAGCATGTGGTGGAGCGCAAAAGGAATGGCTTCCAGCAGACCCCTGCTTGGTTGACTCTGGACAGCCGGGCAGGCAGGGGTGGCTTTGGGGCCGCCTGGGTGGCTCTAGGCCTCATGCCCACCGAGCCGCCTCCCTGACACCCCCTTGCGGCTGTGCCTCAGATGAAGGTGCTGCAGGGCTGGGCCGGCCAGCGGTCAGCTTGAACTCTGTCCTCCTGTCCCAGAGTTGGCAGGTGTCTCTGAGGACAGGGTGCCGGGTGTGGCCGGCGGGGCTCGCAGAGGAAGAGCTGGCTCTGGATTCCTCTTCTGGGGCCCTTGCTGGTGCCCTGTGGGACTGGCAGTGCTGCGTGGCCCAGCAGCTGCCGCTCGCAGGACGTGTGCCCGTGGGCGGCCCTTGGCTGGCACCTTCTCTGTGCATTTCCCGTGTGTCGGGTGGGTGGTGGCGGCGGCTTTCTCGGCAGGGGTGCAGGAGTTCCGTGACATCAAGGGTGTGGAGGTGTGTCACGCTCAAGCGGCTGATTCTGTGTCCCTCTGGAGGACTCACTGCCTGTCTTTCCTGGCCAGCCCCTGGCACCCCTCCTCACCCAGGGCTGGGCAGCTAGCGGGCTGGCCTGCAGTGCCCATCGGGCTGCTTTGCTCTGCCACCTGGTTCTGGATTTCCTTAGGTTGAGATTTTGAAGTTCAAAGAAGAAATGGTTTGTTCCTCGAGATAGGAGGGGCAAAGGCGTCCAGCGGTTTGCAGTGGTCCCAGACGGGGCTGTGTCACCTGTAGAGTTGTATCCGTTGAGTGCATGTGTGGCAGCCACGCCCTGGCCTCCACAGTCAGAGTCGGTCCTGGGGTGCCTGGCTGACCCAGAACCCAGGACCCTGTCCTGCACTCTGTGCCCTACACCCTGGTCCAGGAAGAAGTGCCCAGGAAGATCATGGGCTCAGGCCCACTGTGGCGTTGGGGCCCGGTGGGGCCCTCCGTGGCCCTGGTGCCTCTGTTGGCAAAGCTGTTGGGGTCCCTTGACTGCTCCGTGGCCAGCTTCTGAGGCCGCAGGGGCACACGAGCGTGGCCCTCGGCCGGAGTGCTCTAGCCAGTCTTGAGTGCTGTGCCGTGGTGGCAGTGGTGTCCAGACACTGGTGGAGTCCCGGAGACTTTCTGTAAGCTCGTTTCTTGCCCTGGGACACAGGTGCCACCTGTGGGTGAGCCCCAGGGTGGTGGAGGCATTGTGGGTACCACGTGGTGCAGCAGGCCCGTGTCCTGCTCCAGGGCGCCCTTTGGGTCACAGCCTCTCCTTGTGCTGTGTGGCTGCCTGGCTTCCCGGAAGAGTGTGAGGTTTCAGTGAGGAGGCCAGGAAGGGCTGAGCCGCCAGGCCCTTGCCGCCTGCGAGCCCCGTGCCTCCCCATGGGTGGCCTGATGGCTGGGAGGTGGCAGGTGCACCACTTGGGGGCTTCTGCAGCCCTGGGCGTGGCGCCCAATGAAGTGCTGTTCAGGGCCTTGAAATCCCAGCATGAAAGACTGGCGTGTGGGTGGTCCCTGCCCGAGGCTGCCTGGAAGCTCCCCACCCACACAGGAGGTGCCAGGTGCCCTCTCTTGCCTCTGGGCTTCTTTAGAATCAGAGGGCCCGAGGGCTGGCATCTGCTGCCACCTTGGTGGGGCTGTGAGACTTGGGCACCGTGGCTTTGGAGCCTGCGGTGCCTGTCCTAGCTCCGTACGGGCAGCTGCGAGCCCCGCCCTGCCGCTGGCCCTGCTCACTCCGTCTGCATGCGGGCGCTGGCTGAGCCCTTGATGCCCCGCGTTCTCTGCCCCTCACACACAGACTGCCTCCTGACAGTGCCCAGGACTCTCCTGCTCCCACTGGGTGGGGCTGTGTGGGCTGTGGTAACTGCTAGGCCACATCTGGTGTGGGGTCTCCTGTGGGCCCACATGTGCCCAGGACACGAACGGTGGCACAGCCTCCTTGGGCCTCTCTGACCCCATGGACTCTTGTCTTGCAGACTTCTCCACCCAAGTGAACTCCTCGTCCCTCAACTCCCCGACGGGCCGGGGCTCCATGGCCGCCCCCTCACTGCACCCTGCGCTGGGCCCTTCCCTCGGCTCCTCGCTGGGCTCCCCGGGGCAGCTGCACTCGCCCATCAGTACGCTGAGCTCACCCATCAACGGCATGGGCCCGCCCTTCTCCGTCATCAGCTCACCCATGGGCCCCCACTCCATGTCGGTGCCCACCACGCCCACCCTGGGCTTCGGCACTGGCAGCCCCCAGGTGAGTGCAGGTCCAGGGCAGGGCAGGGCAGGGCAGGGCAGGGCAGGGCTGGGCGGGCGGGTGGTGGGCCTCACTTGCAGCTCGGTTGCCCTGGACCTGGACGGCTTCTCTGCCTGCCTGCTGGGTCCTGCCCCCTGGGGGCTCTGGGAGCTCTGAGGGACTCTGGGGGGGCTCTAGCTCTGTAGCCGTGGGCCTTCTGGGCCCTGGGGCTGAGTGAGCTGCGTCCCCTCTGCTCATGCCTGAGGGTCTCTGTGGCGCAGGCCCTGGTGCCTGGTGGCCTTGGCTCCTCGTACTCAGCGGGTGCCTGGTGTGCACAGGGTTAGGGGCCCTTGGGCGCTGAGGGTCTGCTCCGACGCTTCTCCACCACCACCACCTGGATTGTGGTTACTTCTGGATCGGGGCAGGCCAGGTCCTGCTGTGGGGGCCCAGGGGGTTCTTGTCCCAGCAAGGGGCTGAGCTTCTGCCTGCTGCTTCTGCATAGCTCCTGCTGGATTTCCAGCTGGATTTTCTGCGTTGATGCCCTCCAGGTCCTGCACTTGTCAGCCGGCCCTCGTGGGCCCATCTGTCCTCTTTAAAATAGGCTGGAGGCCCCCCAGCTGCTCTGATTTCTGAGCTTGGACTCAGTCCTTTGTGCCTAGTAGTCGAAGCTCTGTGACAGAGAGCTCTGTGGCCACCTCGTAGCCACACCCCGGGAGGACCTGCAGAGCAGGCCTGGCCAGAGCCAGGCGGCCAGCTGCCCCCAGGACTTCCAGGCCCCTGTGCCCATGGAACCTCCCCAGATGCCTATAGCTCTCCTGCTGCCCGCCAGCAGGCCTGGGGTGCACTCAGTGCTTGAGGCAGCCGCTGTCCGTCTACCTGGGCCCTCTCAAGCCCTTGCCCCTTGGAGCACTTCCTTCTAGGGCAACCCTCAGCCCTTTGCCCCAGGGGATGGGTGGAAGAACTCCTGCCCAGGGGCACACCCCCCCTTGTCACCTGGCTTTCCAGCAGCACACAGAGACCTGAACTGTTGTCACAAGGGATGCCCAACCAACCTCCTGGGCCTGGCTGTGCTATTTTTAGCGTGGCTGCCCTACACCCGCTCCTGCTGCCGGCCTGATGCCACTTGGCGAGAGGGCAGATGAAGACTCGGCGTGCACGAGCTTGACTCCCCTGCGGGTAGCACCTGCTGTCATTGCAGCTCACGAGGCTGGGCACCGCCGGTGGCCCCAGGCCTGTGCTGCCCGTGGTTTGCAGCGGGATTGGGCAGCTCTGGGAGTGTGAGTGCCTCGGGCCATGTGGGTCCTACTCTGTCGTTTCCTGTGAACTTTGGGCAAGGGTGTGACATAGGAGCTTGTTGACCCCCAGTTGTGTGAGCAGGGGTCCCAGTGGGTACCTTGAGGCAGACGAGGTGGAGGGCAAAGCCTGTGTGCTCAAGGCCGTGCACCCCGGGCTGCCCCGTCTGAGCTTGTCCTTGCTGTCCTGCCACCGGATGCTTTGGTTCCTCTGGAACGCGCTGCTGCATCGCTGGCCACTGTGTGCAGCTTGCCTCAGATCCCTAGGCTCTCTGTGTTGGTGGCAAGGGGGTGGACATCAGGGTGTGTGTGCCCCGTTCCCAGCCCCAAGCCACAGAGCCAGCTGCCCAAGCTAGGAAGGTCCTCTGACTCCTGCTGTGGTGGGCAGGGCCTACCTTCTGCGCAGCTTTGCCTGCTAGAGGCCTCAGCTGGGAAGGGGTCTGCTGGTGGAGGCCCGGCTCCAGGGTCTGGGCAGAGCCAGGCTCAGGAGGGCTGCTGAGGGCACAGGGAGGTGAGGGCGGTGGCCCGAGAGGTGGACCTGTGAGAGCAGAACGTGGTGGGTGCTGGAGAAAGAGCAGAGAGCTGGGCAGGTGCTGGCGAGGTGGGAACTGAAATGTACCCCAAGGATGCGAAAGGGGAAATGGGTGGGCAGCTCCCACCCTGCCGAGGGAGGGTTTGGTTCCAGTGAAGGGCGGAAGGGCCACAGCTGGGAGTGCCGAAGCCTTCAGTGGGGGCTGCGGGTGCCCCGTGCTCTGTGCTGGGAGCTTCGAATCTGGGAGCTGGGCCTGCTGGCGTGGGCCGGGCGGGGCAGAAAGATGTCCTCCCAACCCATCCCATCCCCACTTGCCACCCTGCTTGCCAAGAGAGCCCCATAGTGGCCCCAGGACCTGTAGTGTGGACCCAAGCTCAGCCTTCAGCCTGCCCCGGCTGTTGGGGTGTCCAGGGCCTCTGGCTTGCCAATGTGGCTCTTCACCTTTCTTTGCTGCTCTGGCCCTGCCTTAGTTTACCTAGGGTTTGCATGCAGGAGTAAGGAGACTGCAGAGACCTCCATGTGGTTTGGGGCAGTCACAGAAAGAGGCGATGAGTGAGGTTCCTCCCTAGCACTGTCCAGTAGGCCTAGGCCTTTGTCACTGAGGCCTCGGGGTGAGGGGGTTGAGGGGCCCATCAGCCTCTGGCCCCGGGGCTCCCCTCTGCCAGGGCACAAGCTGTGGGGGACCCAGAGCCACTGCTCAGATCCAGGGCCCAGCACGCCGTCCTGACACCTGGGAAGCAGCACATGGGGCATTCAGTGAGTGACACAGGGACAGCCCTGTGCCGCAGCGGGACCCTGGACAGCCACAGTTCTGGGCCAGCATCTCCTCAGCCCCCTGGGGCCTTGGGGAGCTCAGTGTGCTGGTCTGGGAAGACCACTGGGAAGTCCTCTTGGGGGCGCAGGCTGCAGGGAAAGGTTTTGATGCTGATCCCCTCCCTCTAGTCCTGTGGGAAAGGGGGGTGGGGCCGAGGTGGTGAGGAAGGAAGAGGGTGAGGTTCACGTGCGGGGTGGCCCGGGGCTACCCAAGGGCAGGGTGGCTGGGGACAGCTGTGCAGCAGCTGGCTTTCCGCCTCGGACGGGGCTTGCAGAAGTGGGGGGTCCGCCCAGCTGGGGCGTGTGCCCGGCAGACGGGCTGGCTGGCAGGATGCGGGGCTGGCGGTGCCTCCGGCCCAGTGTGCTGACTGCAGAGCTGTGCTGGAGGCAGCGGAACCAAAACTGCTGTGTCATTGCACGCTGCAGCTGTTGCCAGGGCGACCGGGTGAGTTTCCCACGCCTGCCCTGGCGGCTGGCCGCTGGAGGGTGGGGCGGAGGGGTATGCGGAGGCCGAGAGGTGCTGATGCCGCCCAGGGCCTGTGGGCGCCGGCTCTCCCTGTGGGCGCCAGCTCTCCCCCTCCCGTAGTGTGGCAGAGACCACTGCCCCGCAATGTGCACGGGGCGTGCGTGGCTGGGGCGACCCAGGCTTCCTCTGCCTGCCTCACCAGGGAGCACCCAGCCAGGCTCAGTGGCCATACGCAGCCCCTGGGGGCTTGGTGGGACCCTCCTGTGCAGGGTGGGGCCGTGGGTCCCAAGTTGGGGGGGGTCTGCAGCCGCCTGGGGCCTAGCAGGGGATGGGGGCCTTGGGGCTGGCTGGGGAAATGGAGAGCTGAGCCCTGCCTTCCTGAGCTCTGTGGCTTGCCACCCCATGGCTCTGTGGTGGCCTGTCTGTCAAATGGGGGTGCTGCAGGGCTGCTGGGGCATGTGGGGGTGGGCTGACTGGGCGCCCACGCCGGCTGCCTGGGGCTGACCCTTCCGGCCGTCTCTCTGCAGCTAAGCTCTCCCATGAACCCTGTGAGCAGCAGCGAGGACATCAAGCCCCCCCTCGGGCTCAATGGCGTCCTCAAGGTCCCCGCCCACCCCTCAGGGAACATGGCATCCTTCACCAAGCACATCTGTGCCATCTGTGGGGACCGCTCCTCAGGTAGGGCGGCAGGTGGGCAGGGACAGCAGGGAGGGGAGGTGGGTTCCAGGCTGCCCCTTCTGTGCCCCACCGCCCCGTCTGTGATTGGGGACACCAGGGAGGGTGGCGTCCATCCTGAGCCTTCCAGGAAGGGGCAGCGAGGGTGACCAGGCACTGGATGCAGCCCCTGCACAAGGGCCCTGACCCGGGATGGAGGCCGCACTTTGCTCCCCAGGGTCCCGCAGGGGGAGCCCTCCCTGTGGGAGGTCCACTGCTGGCCAGCTCACGCCCTCTCCGGCCCTAGGCAAGCACTATGGTGTATACAGCTGTGAGGGCTGCAAGGGCTTCTTCAAGCGGACGGTGCGCAAGGACCTGACCTACACCTGCCGCGACAACAAGGACTGTCTGATCGACAAGCGGCAGCGGAACCGCTGTCAGTACTGCCGCTACCAGAAGTGCCTGGCGATGGGCATGAAGCGGGAAGGTAGGTGTGGGGGCCTGAGCCCGCCCGAGTCAGCCCGGGCCGCACAGCTGGCGGGCACTGGCTCCGTGCTCTCCAGAGCCTGCTCCGTGGTGGGCCGTGAGCAGAGGCGCCCCTGGAGCCCCTGCACCCCTCCCTCCAGGCCAAGCCCACAGCACCAGCAGGGTGCAGTGAAGCAGGACGGAGCTGGGGCAGGGCGGTGTGCGGGACAGGAGCGTGCCTGTGTGTGCATGTGCCACGGGTCCTCTGGCTGCCTGCCCAGCTGCCCAGTGAAGAAATGGCCAGGGAGGACCTTGGGCCTCCGGAGCCCTGGAGGTCGTGTCGCCTGAGCTGCCGGATGCAGGGACCTCTCGAGCTCCGGTTCTAGTTCCTGCCTGGTGGGAAGCGGCCACCACAGGACCTCAGAGGACTTTGGAGCCTGTTTCACTGAGATGTGTGTGCAGCTGGGTCCTGGCAGGGGTCGAGCATACGCCCTGCCTCAGCCACCCTGCGCCCTGGGCCTCGGCCCGCTTTGCCCCGCGCTTGGGCGCTCAGCCCTCCTGCCACGGGTGAGCCTGGCACCCCTGCACGGGGGAGAGAAAATCCGTGGGTTTGCATAGCTGTCTGTGTGCAGCAGGACAGCGGGGGCCGGGGTACAAGGGGTCTTGTCCACCAGACCTGGTGGTTCCCGAGGAGCAGCCCCTGAGTGCTGTCCCTGCAGTGAGTGTCCTGAGCGGTGGCTGTCAGCCTGCACGTGCACCCCGCTGTGTCCACGTCTGCGCCTGCTGTCCGAGCGAGGCCTCTGGCTGCCTGGAGCAGCCGAGACTTCAGCGGGCCACCCTCCTGAGGCATTCCCTCCTCTGGGCTGTGCCTCGGTGAGCCCTGTGGGACGGGCCGCTCAGGCAGGCAGCGGTGTCCCTCGCAGTGGGGTGGTGGGCCAGGGCATGGTGAGCCAGGCCTTGTGGTTGGGTGCGCAGCTTCTTGTTGCTGGGAGTTTCTCTGGGTTTATCTTAACTGGGCGAGTGGGGCACGTGAGAGCATCCAGACCTCTCCAGGGCCACCTGCCCAGCTGATAGCTGGCCTGTGCCCCTGCTCTTTCTGCTGGTGACAGGCTGAGGAGCCAGTGCCCCATGGGGAGGGGCGGGTGGGGCCTGCTGGTTGTCGGTGCTGCGTGTGGTCAGGGAAGCTTCCTGGAGAGGTGAGTGCGGAAGCAGCGAGCGGGCCAGGCAGCGTGCAGGCGTGCGCCCAGGTGTGGAGCGCCTGCGGCTGGGCCCACGGGTGAGGTGGAGCTTGGTGCATCCCACCAGCCTGGTTTTGTGCCTATGCTGGGCTGCGCCTTCTCTAAGGTTGCTGCCAGGCATGGTGTTGGGCATGGGTTGTGAGCCCTGCTCCACGGAAAGTGTCCAGCAGGTGACCGGGTAGGGCCCTACAGGTGTGGAGGGAGCTGGCTATGAGCTTGGGTGTGGGCACCTGGCACACCTTTGGGTAAGGGGCACACAGCTCAGGTGGTGGGAGGTTGTCTAGGCTGGCCCCTGAGAGAAGGCAGGTCAGACCCTGAGCCTGGCACCTGGAAGGGCTGCAGTTCAGGCCCTGTAGGGGCCCTCAGCCTAAGCACCTCCTTGCCAGGGGTGACAAGGTCCTGCTGTTCTCAGACTCCCCAGGCTGGTTCTCCCGAAGCCTGGGGCGTGGGTGACACTCCCGCCACTCCTCTCAGGCTGGGGGCCCGGCCCCTCCTGGTACCCCTGCTCCCAGCTCGTGCTGAGCGCTGTCCTTACTTCCTGTGGGGAGGGCTGCTGGACCCTCCCGGCCGTGCCCACCACCCGCTGGCCGGCTCTCCCTCCTGCTGGCCGTCTGCAGTCCCATCCTGAGTCTTCCGCCCAGCCCCGCCAGGCAGATGCAGCCTCGAGGCTGGATTTACGGCTGTTGGATAAATCCCTGATCCTGTTGAGCGCCCTCCTCCCCCGTGTCTCCAGCTGGATTTATGAGTCATGCACGTGCTGTAAAAAGTCTCCTACAAAGTGCTCTCGTGCCCCAAACACAACAGCGCAAATCGGCCTCCCTGGTAGGTGCAGCCTGGCTCTGTGTGGGCGGCTGGAGGAGCTCCTGGGCTCCCCCACCTGGTCTCTGCAGGTGGCGTGCCTCTCACCTGCCTGTCCCGAGCCTGTGGAGTCTCCCGCCCGGCTGTGAGATGCAGCAAACAGCCCCACTCTTGGGATAATTTTTTTTTTTTTGGTGGAGCCAGGGATTGAACTCAGGCCCTTGTGCTTGCCAGGGAAGCGCTTATTCTACTGAGCCATCTCCCCATCCCTCTTGGGATAATTGGCCTCCAGGCTCCCCACAGGCTCCCTGCAGAGAGCCCCAAGGGTGCGTAGTTGGGCCCTGCTAAGTGCCAGGCCCCACTGGCTTGATGCCTCACAAACCCACACATCTCTGCCTCATCCCTCAGTGCCTTGGACTCAGTGGCCAGGAGGGTGCCTGGGGTGGCATGAGGTCTCCCTGTGGGGTGGCTCCACTCCCCAGAGGGGCCACCCTGACTCCAGGATGGGTGAAGCTCCCAGCTGGAGCTGGGAAGCGGGGTGGTGAGGGACCAGAGCCGATAGCATCTCTGTTGGGCACCAGCTGGGCCTGCAGCGGCAGGCAGCTCGAGGACTCGTTCTGCTGCATTCCCCGGCTCGCAGGCCTTGGCTTATCACCAGGCTGAGCCCAGGCTTGTCTGCCGGTGAGGGGCTGGCTGGGTTGGGGGCCTGCAGGTGTGTGGGTCTTGGGGGGACAGACTGGACATTCCCAGGCACACTGTGTCCTCTGCTCCCGCCTGAGGCTGCCCCCATGCCCAGTCCCCCAGCTCTGAGGACCGGGGCATGGGAAGAGCAGTGTGTGCCATGTATGTGCTCACGTGTGCGTGCACATGCGCATAGAGATGGGTGGCCCCACCTTTTCTGTCTTAGATAAGGAGCCCCTGCTGGGGTGGAGGGCTGGCTTGTGGCCCTGGGCAGGTGACTTTACCTGTGTGAGCTTAGTGTCTTCATCTGTCCCACAGATGAGGGAATACAGCAGGGTGCTCCACGGCAGAGGAGGACGTGGCTTGGCTGGGGGTGGGGCTGCAGAGGAGCTGTGGAGTGTGTGTGTGTGTGCATGTGCTTTCGTGCATGTGTGTACGCATTTGTGTATGTGCATGTCAGTATCATTGGACATGTGTGCGTGGTTGTCAGCATGGGCCTTGTCCTAGATTGGCCTTCCTAAGGGAAGACCATCCACCTGTACCCGAAGGACCGCCACTCGCTTCGTGGTGCTGGGAGGACACCCCTGTGCTGGCCCTATAGTGCCCAGATGCGGAGTTAGTCCACAGCCTTCTAGTAGAACCCAGCCTTCTGGGTTCTGCTTGTTTCGAGGGTCCTTGGGCTGATGGGGGACAAAGGAGAGGTGCAGCCACTGGCACCCAAACAGGTGGTATCCGGGCCTGGGCTGCCCTGCCCCCTCCTGGTGCCCTGCCTGTCCTCCCCGAGCTGTCCTCTGGGAGGGCTTCCTGCTTTGCTCTGGGGCTGCAGCAGGCTGGCAGTACCTCACTGCGGCTGTGGCCCTTGCTGGAGACCCCTGCTGCCAAGCTGGGAAGGGACGTCCCTGGCTGGGCCGGGGTTCCCAGGCTCAGGCTGTGTTCTGATCTTCTTGGGGAGGAGCAGACCGAGAGTAGGGCCCCCGGCCAGTCCCAGGCCTCCAGCCCGGCCGCCTCCAGCTCGGCCTCCTCCCTGCTGTGGCCGCCTCTGGCTGCGGCGCACCGTGCGGCTTCGGGAGGATAAGGAGGCCCTGTATTTACAGACGCCTCCCCGCCCGAGGCCTCCCGGCGCCAGTGGGGCGTAAGTCAAACATGACTGCATCTAAAAGGTGATTGAGCTGGCAGAACATAAATCCCCGGCTCCACCTGCCCCTCTGCCAGCTATAAATAAACCCATAATATTTATAATGATGCTGCTCAGAGCTGCTGCGGCCCTTCACGGCTTCAAAGTGCTTCACAAAACATTTGCTAATTAATTCTCACTGCCCGTGGAGTAGGCGGGTGCCACTGCACCCCCACCGCCCGCTCCGGGCTACCAGCAAAGCCCGCCGCCAAGAGACTCAGTGCCCAGGGCAGCTGTGGGCCGGGCAGCTCCTGCCTGGTGAGATGTGGGGTGGACAGCCCCGGAGGCTGGTGCCCTCAGCCACAGGAAGCTGCGTGCGGAGTGGTTGCCCAGGTCCACGCAGCTGTTGGGGTAGACCCCTTTTCCTTTCCAGTGAGGGCCTGGCCTTTGTGACTCCACCCAGAGCCTGCGGCCTGAGGCTGAGCAGTCCCGAGCTGCCAGCCATGGCCTTCTAGTTCTTGGAGCCTCATTTTCCCCCCAAGGACAGGAGGCAGCTGAGCAGACACTGGACTTTCAGCTGCCCAGACCCTCTGCGGGGTCGCGGTTGGTCCAGTCGTAATAGCTGTTTAGGTGTGCTTCCTGCTTGGGGGTTGCTCAGGGCCCTTGGGGTCATCGCTCTGGCCCCACGGCCATGCCCTCTGCCCTCTGAGGAGTGACTGCACCATGTGGAGGGGTGGCAGGCAGAGCCCAGCCAGCCTGGGCAGCCGCAGACCGTACCATCTGCCTGCAGCCTCGGCTGCCTGCCTGGACCTGCTGCTGTCAGATTTTTGGGACAGACTGGCTTAAGGGACAGTGGCCCCAGGCCCCAGTGGCTCCTGGTTGGTGCATCTGCAGCGGGCTGTCCTTGGGTCTCCACCCGAGAGCAGGAGGTCCCTGGCTCAGCCGTGCTGTTGGGTCTGCTTTGGGGTGCTTGTGGAGACCGGCAAGGGGTGCCCAGTAGACCCCAGTGGAGTAGCAGTTGGTGGCTGGCCAGGGCCGGAGGCACAAGAGGTGGAGAGGTGTCCACGTGGGGTGGTTGGAGAGCTGTGGGGGGAAGGGAGCCCCACAGGGCTGGCGTCCCTGGGACCAGCGCAGCAGAGAGACTGCATCCCTAGGCTGGAGGAAGGGGCAAGGTGGGCAGGAGAGGGAGCTACAGCCTGGGGTGACAGCCTTGCTAATGCCCCTCGGTGTACTCCTTGTTCTTGGATCTTGGGAGGCCAGGGCACAGAGGGCCGGGCGCAGCCCCAAGCAGAGTGGGCGGTGGTGGGGGACCATGTTCAGGAGAACCAGAGGCCGCTGGGTTGAAGATCTGGGGCCAGAGCCCAGCCTGTGGGTGAGAGGGCAGATAGAAGCGGAGCTGTGCCCATCACTGACCGGGCACTGGTGAGGAACAGGGCGATTTGCCTGGCGGAGTGGGGTGTAGAGCCGGGGTGGAGGCAGCCCAGAGATCCTGGGCCCTGCTGCTGTTGTCCCTGTGGCTCTCTCTGGGCCACCGTGGCCTCGGAGCCTCCTGGCTGGGGGTCAGTCAGGGAGGGAGGAGCCTGAGCCAGTGCCGGGCGTAGGGCTCAGCCGAGGAGAGCTCTGTTGGTGTCCACGTGAGCCGCTGAGCTGGTCCAGCCTTCCTTCACTCCTCAGCAGCACGCCCCCACTGGTGGTCAGGAGCGCGATGGGCTCTGACTCTGGGCCCCCGCGTGCTCTGCTTTCTCTGCCTGGGCCATTCGCAGTCTCTTCCTAGCTGCCTTATCCCTGCCTCTGACCTTGCAGCAGAGTCCCTGCCAGGCCGTAGCTCTGGGGGAGGGGTCTGCCTTGCTCCTCCTGGGAAGGCTCCGGATGTGATTGTTGAGTGACTTTGTGAGAGGTGGGCTTTGTCATCAGAGCGCACAGCCCCAAGAGGCCGGGTATGGGGCAGGCGCAGGGCTGGCGGGGAAACGGGGTGGTGTGCAGGCTCAGAGCTGGCCATGGCCAGGCTGATGGGGCTCGGGGTTCAGCCGTGCAGGAGGAGCGGCAGCGGGGCAAGGACCGGAGCGAGAGTGAAGTGGAGTCGACCAGCAGCGCCAACGAGGACATGCCCGTGGAGAAGATCCTGGAGGCCGAGCTGGCCGTGGAGCCCAAGACGGAGACCTATGTGGAGGCGAACATGGGGCTGAACCCCAGCTCGGTGAGTCAGCCTTGCGTTTCCTGGGATTCCTCATTGGCTCGCCGTCTCCTGCCCGGCCCTGCCCCGCAGGCTGCGAGGAGCTGAGGCCAGGCGGGCAGCTCTTCCCTCTGTGTGTCCCCCGAGCCTCGTCCTTATCAATGGACATGGGTGCTGCCAGAGGGCACCCTCGGCTCAAGCTGCCCCCGAGGCTGCTGAAGCCAACAGGCTCTGAGGCCCTCCGGCCAGTCTGTGTCTCCCTCATGCTCGTGCCCATAAGAGTGGCCTTGGCATGGCTGCTCCTGCCCTCTGGGTTCCCTGCTGCCCGCTCTGTCTCAGGTGAGGGCCAGGTGGACGCCGGTTGGCTGTCTCCTGGACTCCCCAGGGCTGGGGCCAGACCCACTGGCCTCTGCCTCCTCCGTCCCTGGATATCAGCTCCCCCATGCCTTTCCGCCTCTGCCTGATGTGGCCAGAGTCCAGCGCAGTGCCCAGGCCGCTTTCTGAGTCCCCACCTGCCTGGGACACAGGAGCATGTGTGGCTTTGGGGGCTCTTGGCCCTGGCAGGCTCGCCTGGCTGGGACACCTTGTTTGTCACAGCCCTTCTGAGAAGGTGGTGCAGCCAGGGCTGCGCAGGCCTGAGTTTCTGACTGTGCAAGTCCAGTGGAGGGACTGTACACAAAGCCCCGGCTCCCTGTTGTCTTGGCATGGTCTGGCTGGCTCTTGGGGACCTGTGTCCAGTGTGGCCGTTCAGTGTCCAGACAGTGTCTGAATCTGGGGGGGTCCTGGGGTGGGGTCAGCGCCCATCCAGGTGGACTTGCAGGATGCCCTTCGCCCCTCCTTGGCCGCCTCTGCCCGCGGGGCCTGGCACACGGTCCCCCAGTCTGCCTGGTGTGGCTCTCAGCTAAGCTGTCACTTCCCAGGGCTGCCCCCGCCAAGCTGCCCCTGTGCCGCCCAAGCCCGGCTGCTGCCTTGCAGGCCCATGGCACCTGTGCTTCTCCTCCCTGCCCTGGCACGTGTTGGTGCAGAGCAAGGCATGCTGGGTGGAGCCTCCCTCTGATGATCTGGGGTGGTATCTTGATCGGAGCCCCACTGCCCCCTTTGGGCCAGGGATGTCAGCGCCACCCTAGGAGCTCAGCAGCCCACCCCTGTGCTGCTGTGACCCATACTCTGTCCTTGGGCCGGGCACCCAGCTGAAGAAGGCCCCAGGTTCTCTTGGCAGCCCCTACCCCCGAGGACGCCCACTGGTTGTGACTGGGCCAGACCCCTGCCTGGCTCTGGCCCTTGATGGTGCAGGCACAGGCAGCAGGGCGGGCTCTGTGCTGGAGAGGCTGCAAGGGTGGCTGGTGGCAGGCACAGGGCTTCCGGGCTTGGGCTGTGGGGAGTGAAGTCACTGCCTGGGGACCCTCTCTACCAGGCTTCCTGCACTGAGGCCCAGGGCTTTTAGGGAGCGTGGAGGGCAGGGGTTCTGCCCCAAAGTGGCGCTCCTTCTTGCCATTTGGGTGGTCCTGTGGGCATCCTTCTGGCTGAGCTGGCAGCTCACTAACATCTATTGTGGGCTGTCTCAGAAGGGAGACCCTGGCCGAGGCCACACCTCAGAGATGGAGCTGTGTGAGGGACCAGGAGCGGCCCGCCCTCCCTCCCTCCCCCTTTCCCTCCTTCCCTCCTTCCCTTCCAGCGACTGTGCCAGGCCCTTCCTGCTGCCCACATGGCCATGCCACCTCCTCCCTGGCTGCCCTCTGCCCAGCCTGCACATGCCCCTCTTGTGTCTGCCTGTGACCTCTTCTACACTGGCTTCTCTCACCTCTTGGACAACCTGGGCAGGTTGGAGGACAGTGGTGCCTGGGTGCCCGTGAGTGCCAGGCTCCGAAGGGGGCTGAGGATATATGTGTGAAGGAGCAGCCGACCCTCTCAGGAGGACCTTTCCCGTTTCCCGGCCCTCAGCCTCCGTGCTGAGCCGTCTCAGCTTTCTTCCCTAGTGAGCCCCCGAAGGCGCCGGTGAGCAGCTGGTTTCCCTCGTGGACGCCTCCAAGGCAGACACTGCCCCCTTCCCAGTGCCTGGCCCTGGCCACTTCTGAAACGGATTCCTCCCTGCCCTGGTGTCTGTGCTGTAGCTCCGGTCCCAGCAGGTCAGGCCTGGAGCAGATGCTGGGGGTGGGTTGGGGGCGGGCTGTCCTGGCCCTCCCCCTGGCCCATCTGCAAGGCGTGGTCCCTGCCTGCCCCAGCACTTCTGGTGTCTCTGGTCCCTGAGAACGACGGAGCAGGTCAGACTGATGCCAGCCTGGCTCCTCCTGGGGCCTGGCGTGTCTGCCCGGGCACGTGCCTGCCCAAAGCCACCTCACCTCTGTTTCCTCAGTGCCCAGCACCTCCTTCCTGGGATGCTGAGACAAGTGGCCACGTGCTGGGTGGCTGCGCACAGATTTGAGCCTCTCGGGGCGTGTGGGGTTAGAACTGCCAGTCGGGCTCACGGGGCATAGCCAAGCTGTGCGCTGGGTCAGGCTGTGGTCCTGTGCCGTCTTCAGGCTGGTAGTGCCCCTTCCCCTGACCTCAAGGCAGCGGGGACTCTGGCCTGCCAGCCCTCGCAGAGCTGTGGCCATGGGCCCCAGTGATTGTCCTGCCCACCTTGGAGTGCCTTTCTGTGCCAGTCCTGCCACAGGGCCGGGGATGTCACTCTCCCAGGGCTACCGTGCAGTGTCCATCTCGGTGTGCCCTGCAGGGCAGACCTGGTCTGGGCCTTGACCCTGAGTCTCCTTGTCCACCACAGCCCAACGACCCCGTCACTAACATCTGCCAGGCTGCGGATAAGCAGCTCTTCACGCTGGTGGAGTGGGCCAAGAGGGTCCCGCACTTCTCCGAGCTGCCACTGGACGACCAGGTCATCCTGCTGCGGGCAGGTGAGTGTCCGGGCGCTGGCACAGTGGGGTGACGGGGGCTACTGGGGATTGGGGACATGCCAGCTCTGGAGGCCTGGAGGAGGCGGAGCCCGAGGCTGCTTTCTCCTCTCTGGAGGGGGCTGGTGGGATGCAGGTGCCCAGGGAGTAGGCCAAGGTGGGTGGGGTCTTCTGCCTGGGAAGCCGGGGGCAGGGAGGCATCGTGCACAGGGTCTGTGGCCACCACAAAAGTGCTAGTGACTGTCTCATGCCCGGGGGCTGCGCTGTCCTGGGGCCTGGACATCCCAACTCTCCAGCCCTCTGCCACTGTGCCCAAGGTTTGGCACCTGGCCCCAGCCAGGCAGTGACAGTTCTCTGTGGTGTGTGGATTGTTCTGGAAGGTGCTAGTCCAAGGCCCTGCTCTTCCTGCCTCCCTCAGGGAAGGACCTCTGAGTGTGTCATGGTCGGGGTGATGGGGTCCCCCCATCTCACGGCCTTGACCACTCTGCCTCTGCCTGGGTGGCTTCTTGCCCCTAGGGGCCGAGGTGCGTGTCCCTGCTGTGATCCTCTCGGAATCTGGAGGGCGTCTGCCCACTGGGGCATAAATCTCAGCTCCGCTCCAACTTTTCATGCCCCCCCTCTTTGCTCAGCCCAGAATCCCAAGCTCTGGCACCCAGAGCCTGCCCACCACAGGGTCTGTGCAAGGACAGGTGGGGTCCAGCCCTCCCAGAGGCGCAGCCTGTCCCCACCGGCAGGGGCCACCAGGACCCTGGTAGTAGCCAGCTTTCACGAGGCTGAGACACAGGACCCAGCACCCGCAGCTTCAGGCAGGAGAAGTTTACTTGGGCTCAGGGTTGAGCAGGAAGGAGAAGCGTGGAGGGAGAGTCGCCCCCAGGCCGCGTCCCCCCAGGCCCCTCCAGTAGGCCCCACTGCTAACCATGCTCAGCTGGAAATTTGTTAGTGGATTGATCGTCCCCTTCCCCAAGGCCCACCTCTTGAAGGCAGGAGGTTTCCCGGGACACTCCAGATCTAAATCATGACACCCACAGGGTCTTCTCTGCAGGTGGCCCTGTGGGCTGGGCAGGCAGGCAGCCCGTGGGCCAGCGTGGCCTCCATGCCAGCTGATGACGGTGCCTAAGAATCAGTGGCAGCTGCCCTATCGCCTCAGCCTCCAGCAGCCTCCACGTGATCCCCGTCCTCATGGGGTGATCGTGGAAGACCAGAGTGGGCACTGGCCTCAGGTGTCCGTGTGGAGGGACTGCCCAGGCACAGTGCGCCAGACCCACCCATGCCTCTGTGTAGGTGTCTGTCTCCAGGATTGGTCACTGGGTCCCTTGTGGCCCTTCCTGTGTCCAGGGCCAGGCTGCCGGAGCCCCCATTCCCCTGCAGAGATCCCCTGGGAAGCTGCCCCATTATCTGCCCCCGTGGGAGACCAGCATACCTCCCTTGGCCTCCTCCAGGGGGCCTTGGTGGCTTCTCACCCCAGAACAGGCTCTTGCCCCAGGCTTGCGCTGGGCTTGTCCTCGCCCCGGAGCCCATGCTCTCGGGATGCTGGGTGCAGTGGCATTTGGCTCTCTGCTGAGCAGCTTCACGAAGTGCCTGAGTCCCAGCGTCCCACGGGGCCTCCTGGCCTGGAGCACAGCTCCGCTCTCTGCCAGTGTGTGACCTGGGCAGTGTCCTCCATGCCTCAGTTTCCTCCTGTGCCCCTTCTGTGGGGGCTGGCAGCATTGTGCATGCCAGGCATGCTCTGTGGCACTGTGGACTCCCGCATACCCACCAGACGGCCTGCCTGGGCCTGGCAGTGACCGCTGTGGCAGTTAGGTGGCTGGACCTCTCGCCCAAGGACGAGATCTGGCCTACTGCATGGGCTTTGCTCCCCTCCTTTGGGGATGGAGTCTTGGGTCTGGGACCCCAGATTCAGGCCGGGCTCGAGGCCTGGTCTGAGGTCGCCTGGGGACCTTCCGCCTGTACTTTTCCATGCTGCTCAAGGGCGGACCCCGGCCACAGTGGCCTGTGCCTGTGGTTGCCAGTTAGGGCCCCTTCTTTGGGGTGTGTGCCTCACTCCAGCTGTCCAGGGGACCTTCAGAAGTGAAGTGAGAAGCACCTCTGGCTCACTATGAGGCATGCCTGGACTCTTCTAGTTTGTCAGTGGGTAAACTGAGGCAAGGCAAGGGCCGCTTTCCTCCCAGGCCCGGGGCCGGCCTCCTCCCTCCACCTTCCTCTGCTCCTGCGCTTCGGGAGGGGGTTGGGCCATGTCAGCTGCACGCACACCGTCTTCTGCTCACTTGTCTGGCTGGTCCTGCATCTGGCCCCAACCTGGGAGAGAATAGAAGCCAGGCTGGGCTGGGGGCGCAGCACCCAGGGATGGTACCCCATGCTGCGTGCCCCAGGGGATGGCCGCCTAGCTTTTGAGCCCCCCTTCACCGCCTTCCTGCCCGCACCTGGCCAAGGTGGGGCCATAGGCGGATCTCTGAAACATGTCTTCGACTATTAGGAAGATACCTAGAAGGGACTGGCTGTACCCAGTAGAATTCCTAGTTTTAGTTTTCAAGCAGTATCCATTCCAAGATTGCTCTTGGTTGTAGTCTGCTTGTACCAGTGTTCACTGCGGGAAAAAGAGGCGTTTCCGACTTATGTGCTGCAGAGCCTCCTTTCTATGGAACCCTTCGCGGGGTGAGGGTTCCGCAGAACCCACTTTGGGAACACTGGTTTGGATTGGCGGTGTGGGGAAGGGTGGGCGCTGGTGGGGCTGGGTGATGGTGGCCGAGTGACCCTGTGCCTCCTCCTGCAGGGTGGAACGAGCTGCTCATCGCCTCCTTCTCCCACCGCTCCATAGCTGTAAAGGACGGGATCCTCCTGGCCACTGGGCTGCACGTGCACCGGAACAGTGCCCACAGCGCAGGGGTGGGCGCCATCTTTGACAGGTGGGGTGGGCGTGGGGTCAGGTCTCGGCTTCTGCAGTGCAGGGCCACGCATGTGAAGCCCTGGGTCAGTGGCCCCGGCCACGTCCTGCCCTGGACAGCACTGCGGTGCTGCAGGGTCGGGCTGGGCCGTGGAGTGGGGGGCCCGTGAGGATGGGCAGGCTGTGCCATGGTGAGAGCCCCTTGGCGTTCCGTGAGGCGTCCCTGCCCCTGAGTGGCCAGCCCCACGATTTCGCCGTGTGCAGTGGCGCCTGCCTCTTCCTGCTGTGCGTGCGGGGCCTGGGGAGGCCGTGTCCCCGGGCGTCTCCCTGCTGGCTGAGTCTGGCTGCCTGCAGGTAGCTGGGGCCTTGTCTGTGGTGGGCCCTGGCTCCAGGCTTGGCTTCCTTCAAGGGGCCCAGCCTTCGTGGGTTCCTTTAGTGCCGGGCCTGGAGTGACGTCGCACAGGTGCCACTCCTGGGCAGCACCTGGCTGCCACCCGTGTCTGCGCTTCTTCCTCGCCTGGCCTTACCTATCCCTGCCACCTGCAGGCCTTCCTGTGGTGGGGCCGGTGAGGGGTGCTGTCTGACCTGGAATCGGTGGCCTTTTTGCCCTTCAGGGTGTTGACAGAACTGGTATCCAAGATGCGGGACATGCAAATGGACAAGACGGAGCTGGGCTGCCTGCGTGCCATCGTCCTGTTCAACCCAGGTAGCAGCAGACCCCGTACCTCCCATGCGGCCACGCCCAGCCTGCCACCTTCTGCTTCCCGTGGGCTTGGCCACGGGGCCAGGGCAGGTGCTGATCACACTAGTCCCTTCTAGAGAGCGGCACATTGACATCCCTCCGTGTCCTGGACCACGCTGATGGTCACTGGGGCTGCTGGGTGTCATGGGGTGAAGTCTGAGAAGAGTACAGTGGGCAGGGCATTCTGGGCCATGAGGGTGTGAGTGGGAAGGGTGCAGGGCCTGTGTGTAAAGCTCCCCTCTCTGCCTGTGGCAGGGGTTAAACAAGGACAGTGACCACCCTGAGATGCCCCTGGATGGTGGCCAGGAGGACCCCTGAGCCCCAGTCCCTTCAGCTCGCAGGCTGAGTCCTGGCTAGTTCTGGGTGGGTTGGCCTAGGGCCTCCTTTGCCTGTCCTGGTTACCATAGCAACATGGGGAACAGAGCCCCATCTCTGTACAGATGTGGAACCGAGTCCCTGGGGCTCAGGGACTGGACTGGGCTGCATGGCTTTCGAAGGGTAGGGCAGGCTGACACCAGTGGTGGCTGCCTCGGCCTCCCCTGCATGGGGCCCTGTGGAGTCAGCTGTGTCCCACATGTCCACACACGCTGTCGGCTTCACGGGTATGGGGTGGTTGGTAGACGGGCTGGAGGCCTCGCAGGCAAAGCCAGGGGACGTCGTACCTGGCCAGGGCTCTAAGCTGCGGCTGCTTCTCCCTGCAGACTCCAAGGGGCTTTCGAACCCCGCTGAGGTAGAGGCGCTGAGGGAGAAGGTGTATGCGTCGCTGGAGGCCTATTGCAAACACAAGTACCCGGAGCAGCCGGGCAGGTGAGCCCCCTGATCCCACATGGACCCGCGGGGGGTTCTGAGCTGCCTGCATCTTAGTGGCTCCAGAGCTCCATTCTGAGTTAGAGCAGGGGTGCCCAGCTGTGAGCTATGGGCCGGGTAACCTAGGAGCTGGAGATGTACAGAACAAATGGCCAGAGACAGAGCCACAGAGGTTTGGGATCTTCTCGCCCCAGGGCGTGGTGCTAGGCACACAGTAGGTGCCAAGGAGGAGACTGGTGGCCTTGGGGTTCGATCTGCTGCCCGGGCACTGCCCATTCTCTAAAGGGCGCTTCCTGCCTCCCGACCAGAGGCCAGGTGTGCGGGGTGGACGAGTGGGACACCCGGCCCTCCTCTACAGCTGGCACGCACACGGTTAATGCGTCCGCTGGGCCCTCATCTGGTTTGGGTTAAAGTGAACTTCCAGAGGATGAGGCAGGAGGGGTGGCCGCGGCTTGTTTTCTCCTGGCTCCCTGCCGCAGTCCATCTCGCCAGCTCAGCAGAAAGCGGCTCTTTCTCTGGCCTGGGTCCAGCCTCCAGGCTGCGTGCCTGCTTTTAAAACTGTGTCGGGAGGCAGCCAGCCACAGGGCTTCCTCCCTTGGAAGGGATAGGCGCCGGGAATGCCCCTCGGGGTCCTGGGGGGCGGCCTGGCACAGGGTCCAGGAAAGACACGGGGCTATTAGGGTGCTGGCCCATCTCCAGGGTGCTGCACTGCCCTCTTGAGCCCGCAGCTCCCCAAGAGCCTCCCCGATCCCAGGGCCCCCTCGCTGCATCCTCCTGTGGCCCATCCCAGGAAGGGCCCTATCTGGGGACACAGCTGCCGCAGACCCTTTCTTCTCGCCCTTTCCTGCTTGCAACTCCCCCGTGGCTGCCCACTGCCTGCAACTCAGGCGGGGCTGCGCCTGTGACCCCCCCCCCCAGGCACCCAGGCGAGGGTGCGTGCCGCGCCCGGCTGACCTCCCTGCCCGCCACCATGCAGGTTCGCCAAGCTGCTGCTCCGGCTGCCGGCTCTGCGCTCCATCGGGCTCAAGTGCCTGGAGCACCTCTTCTTCTTCAAGCTCATCGGGGACACGCCCATCGACACCTTCCTCATGGAGATGCTGGAGGCCCCGCACCAGATGACCTAGGCGGGGTGGCCGCCCCCCGCCCGCGCCCGTCCCTGCCCTTCCCGCCTGGCCTGTGTGGACCTTGGGGCGTCGTGTGGCACTGCCGTCCTGAGGGATGTTGCCATCCCCGTCATCTGTGTCACCGCTTGTCTGTGGTCCGGGACCAGTGGCTTTGGGGGCAGCCGGCGCAGCTGAGGCCCAGCCGGGGCCCTGCCTGCCTGCCGGGGCTTCAGGTGCCCAGGGGCTGCAGGCCCCACGAGGGGGCTTGTTTGTTGCTGTTTATAGTTGCTGGTTCTCAAACCTCCCTCTTGCGTCCCTGATCCCTGATCCGAGTGACCTGTCTTTGACAGCCGTGATGGCTCAGCCAGGGATAGGGGCAAGGCAGGTGGCTGCGAGCCAGGATCTCACCGCAGGAGGCCCGCTGCCCACCCACTGGAGCCCAGAGGGGCGCCTCAGGGCGCGGGCTCCTTTTCACGGAGTGGAGGGTGAGCAGCTTTCCAAAGAAAACTGGTGAGCTTGCGCCAGCCGCCGAGAACACTGAGCCGCTCTCTCCTCAGCTGTCACGCTGGGGCCACGGTAAAGCCGCAGAGACTGGGGACACCATCCCTGCCTTGGGGTCCTCTTTGTGTCCTTGTCCTGGTTGCATCTTCCTGCCTTGTGCACCTGCTCAACGCAGGGTTCCCCAAGGTCACCATGCAGCATGCAGCGCGCCCCTGCATGGGTTCTGCTGACTCTTGTGTTGTGTCATTGTCCCCAGGAAGGGGGAGGGGCACTGGCTGGGCTCCCTCCAGGGACACAGGAGGCATTGGAGCCATTGGGGCTTCTCAGAGAAGGAGCCACGCGGGCAGGGCGGGGGCGTCTTTCATCTCTGGCCTCCGCGCCTGTTTGGAGGGCTCTGCAGGCCTCATGGGCCCCAGTGCAGTGTTGTTTGTGGGTGGCGTCTGCCCAGTGCCCTAGCTGGGGCTCCGGCTCCCGTGGCTCTTAGAAGCCCAGCCTAGCCAAGGGAGCCCACTGCCGGCCGGAGCCCCATGCTGTGCATGGCCCACGTGGGTGGCTGGGGGGGTGGGGACGCGGGGGCAGGGAGGGCTTTGTCCCTCCACAAGCAGCTCTGGCCAGGGCCTGAGTGGCCCTGTGGGGCAGGAGGCTTGCAGGCTGCTGCAGGGACGGCTGTGCCCAGCTTGGGCAGGTGCTGGCAGAGCCTCACGGGCGCCCAGTGTCGCCCCGCAGCCAGCCGGGTGCACCCCGTCATCGTGTCACCTGTGCACTGTGTGTGCAGTGTCCCAGGCCCCTGTGTACCCCGTGGGCATGTCAGGGCTCCAGCAGAGAAAACCTAAGGACAGAAGACTTCTCAGTGGCGTGTCCCCTCCCTCCCCGGGCCTGGCTCGCCGCCACCTGAAGCCAGAACCCCGAGCCTTCTGGTCCCTGCAGCCTTACCTGCAGCCGCTTCCTGTCGCTCTTCTGCGGCCTCTTGTCCCCATCTTGTCAGTACGCGTCATGGCCGTTGTGCGTCCAGGGCTGCCTGCCCGTGGGGTGGGCCGTGGGAGGCGGGCGGCTCCTTACCAGCCTTCAGCCATGCTTCCCGTCTGGCGCAGTAAGGTGATTTTTTTGTAATTATTATTTTATTTTAGTGGGACAGTCTTTAATTTTCTAAAGATAGCACTGACATCAGCTCCCCGGCCACCTCGTGGCCATCCCTGCCTTGGCCGGGCCTAGACCTCCCTGCTGCCGTGTCACCTTCCGTGTGGACATTTACCCTGGCTCCCACGGCTGAGGAGCGAAGATGACCAGGGGCCAGGTGACCCGCCCGGCACCCAGATGGGCCTTCGTCACGGGGGAAGCGCCCTGTCCCCTGGGGACCCTAGGCACTGGGTGTCTCCGGGGACCCCAGGCTGCTGCCTGGGGAGTACAGCAGAGGACACCCAGGTGGGCCGGCCCCGGCAGACGTCTGGGGCCGCTGGCTGGCATCGTCCCCATCACGGACCTGGGGTGCGTGGCCTGGGCCCTGCACACGCGGGTGCGCGGTGTAAGCGTGTCTGTGCCGTGCAGAGACGCTGCGTGCGAGGAGCCGTGTCCCAGTTACCAGTGTTTCGTGTGTATTTTTAATCAAGACCTTCCCTGTTTCCTTGTCAATTTGCTTCCTGTAAGCAAGTGCCCTCCTTTGGTGAAATCCGGGTTCGCATGCGTATCTCAAGGCGGGAGATGCATCTATTTTAAGATGCTGGGAGCGCAGCTGTGGCGTCCCACCCCGAGCAATGCCTTAGCCGGGACGCTTGCTAATGCTTTAGGACGGCATATCCCCGAGGAGAGAGCTAAGAGAATGTCTAAAGCATCGGGAAAGGTAAAAAAAAAAATCTATTTTTGTACAAATGTAATTTTATCCCTCACATATACTGGATGATGTGGCGGGTGGGGCTTGTTTTGTTTCTGCTAGAGGTCGGGGTGAGGCCGGAGGAGGCTCTGGCGGGCCCCTGCCTGCGACACTTGTCGGGCGGAGCGGGAGCCCAGGTCCTCCTGGCCTCGGCCCCGCACCGCGTGGAGCGTGCTGCCCTCCTTGCCGGCAACCTCCGAGGCTGTCCGACTGTGACATTCCTTCCCTCCACAATTGTTCTGTGCAACATCGAGGGGCAGACGCCAGGGCCGGACCAACGTGGTATTAGGATTGTGGGAGAGACACAGAGGGACGTGAGAGGGGAACAAACAAGCGTTTCAAAATACATCTCCGTTCAGTTCTCATTTGTTTTGTGTGGAGTTTCCTGTTCGGGTCCCAGAGTCCCAGAAGCGCGGTGTGGGGAACCTGTGTCCTCCCGGGCCTGCTGGCACCTGCCTCTGCCTCTGCCTTGGCTGCTTTGTGGCTCGCAGTCTCCCTCCGGGTTGGTCCCTCTCCGATGTCCCCAGGCCCAGCCAGTCCAGAGGTCCCAGAGACGCCTCCCTCCAGTACCAGCGCACGGCAGCAGGCCAGTGGCCACTGAAGAGCCCGCACGTTGCCGCCCGCCCAGCCCCAGGGTGCCCACGCCCAGCCTCTGCCTGCATGCTGCCTGAGCGGGCGGGAGCTTCACAGGGAGGGCCAAGGACTGATGGTGTTATCTAGCCGCCTGGTTGATAACAGGCTAATGACACCCGTCCGTGCCATCCCCCATGATAAGTGCCCTCTGTCTCCACGCTGTCTGGAAGCTGGGCTTCCCCCGGCCCCAAGTTGGTGACCGTGCCCCCACCCCTCGTGTACCATTTCTGGCTCGGTCCCCTCCTGGGGTGGCGCAGTGCACCTGCGGCTGGGCGCGGGGCCTCGAAGGCCTGGGTCCTGCGCTGTGGTGTTGGGCAGATGGCACTGGGGTGGTGCGCCAAGCCCGGGCAGCACGCAGGTGAGGCTGTGCAGGCAGAGGCCTCCCAAGGTCGCTGTCCCCACGCACACGCACGCACGTACGCACACTGGTGCAGTGCAAGATGTGCACACACTCGTAGACCCTGTACCTGTGCACAGGCACACGCAGGTGCACCTATTCACAGACACACTTCATTCAGCCTCAGAGCAGAGGTTGCCTGGGGTGGGGAAGGGAGGGTTAGACCCAGCCAGCCACCCAGGGAGGCGGGGCCTCACTTACACTTCCCCCTGCTGCCAGGGGGGCATCCTGACCTGACCTGGGCACCTGACTGGCTGACGGCTGGTGCCAGAGACCCTGTGGGACAGGCTGCCTGTGTGTTTGCTGGAAGAGCTATGGATCCGAGCCCTGGACCCAGGGGCACTGGGTCAGCCCTCCCGCCACAGGAGGTCGGGGTTGCTGCAGGACAGCCCCTGGGTCGGTGTCGGGCCGAGGCCGGCCCGGTGGGAGCAGGTGGTCCCCGAGCTGCCTGTCCCCTGGTCTTGTCCCTGTTTATAAAACCTTGCCCATCCCAACTCTGTGGGGCCCCTTCTTGGTCTGGAGGGAGGCTCGGCCACAGAAGTGGACAGCTCCCTTCCTGCATCCCAGGTTCCCGCATGACAACATGGCTGCTGGCCTGAGCCAGACCTCCGTGTCCCTTGTGACCTGGGTGTGGCCTCTGGCATCCACCCCCCACATGGGTGGAGGTCCCTGTAAGTGGGGTTTCAGGTGAGAGCTTGGGGGGACAAAATGTGACAAGTTGGACAGAGGCCTCTGGCTGACTGGGGAGACTGTGCAGGGGGGGCTCCCCTCCTGCTCTGGTGGCCCAAGGGGCAGGTTTGTGATAACCCCACAGGTGGCACAGGCAGGGCTACCAGGTCGGTGGCTTCAGGTGATGCAGGGCCCTGGCTGGGGGTCCCTGAGGAAGTGTGGGGGTGACAACCTCCAGAGAGATGACTGGCGCCCAGTTCCAGCTCAGCAGAACCCGGGCTGCTTTGCAGGCCTGGCAGCCCAGCCTCAGCCTCCCTGTGCTGTCTCTGGTTGCCTTGGTAACACCAGCTCAGGGAGGTCCCTCCGGACCAGAGATGCTGGGCTTGATAAGTTTATCACCAGCAGAATCAGGCGGTGACAGGTGGAGCAGGCTTGGGGTTTGTAACCTGAGACATGGGCTTGGGGGCAGGGGCTCAGGTCTCCAGTGGGGAGTGGGAGCATCCTCAGGCAGCCGCTGTGTTTCCCCACCCTGTGCTGGGACCGGAGCTGAGGGACAGGAGGGGGTCGTCCCTTCCATCAGCAGGCAGGCCATGTGATAGCCGGGAGGTGTGGAAAATGTTGGGGACCTGGTGGGAATGGGGCTGAGCCCCTTCAGTACACAGAGAGGCCCCAGTGTGGTGGGCCCTCAGGGTAGAAGAGCTGCGGCCACTGCTGTGCCCAGGGTGAGCATGGCCGCTCCTTGCAGGGGCTAGAGTATGTCGAGGCTGCCTGGCTGGAAGGGGGCCTTTGGACTCTGGGCCTAGAGTTTCCAGTGGTCCTGCTGTCCCCAGGAGGGACATCTGGGCTGGCCGGTCACTTCACCTGTTTCCCACTGCCCTTGACCCTGGAGGCCTCCGCGTAGCACCCTAGAGATAAGCCAGGGGAGCTGTGCGGGGTCCCCACCTCGCTTGATGGTGCCCCTCCTTGTGTCCTGCTGGACCCACTCAGAAGCCCCGGTGTGGAGAGCACTCTGATGCCCTGGAAGGATGGGGCGCCCCATAGATGCCTCGGGTGCAGGGTGGCACTGCCCCCTGCTGGAGAGCTGGGGCAAGGCCTGCTCTTTCCAGGGCTAGGCCTCCTCCTGCCTTTAAGCCCCTGGGATGTCGGAGGATCCCAGGCTGCTGCAGCCCCTGTCAGGGCTGCTGGTGAGGAGCTGGGTGTTTAGTCAAGAGCCTGGAGAACAGGCTGTGCAGGGCAGATGTGCAGCCCCACTGCACACCCACGTGCCCACAGGTGGAGGCGGGCAGCCCTGCCCTGTCGGCCTGTCTCCATCTCTGGCCCTTGTGACAGAGGCCCTGGCCATCTGGAAAACGTTCTGCGGCTGTCACTTGCTCGGTTTTCTGGTGTGAAGAGGAGCTAATGCAAACACCAGAAAGGAGAGGCGGGGGGGCTCAGGGACCCGCTTGCTCCCGGGAAGACGGGACCCAGGACGGGTGGGGAAGGCCGGGCCCAGGAGTGGGGTCAGGGCTCTCCGTTGCTGGGAGGGGCCAGGAGCACGAGGCCCTGGAGGGGCCGTGAGGGTGAGCAGCAGAGCCCTTGCCATCCCAGGCCACGTCAGAGCTGCCCATGGGGGCCCAGGAAGGAGGAGGCACTGTGGAGAAGGGACGTAGGCCGGGGTCCACCAGGCACCCATCTGGCACGCGTGTAGCCCCTTGTCCATGTGCCTGCCACCCACTCCCTGTCCGTCCTCCCATTCATCCCTAGCCACTGTCCACACCATCATCCGTCCACCCTGCTCCCACACACCCACTCACCCGCCCACCCAGCCATCCACCCACCCTCCGTCCATCCACCACACTTCTCAGGCCCAGGCCCTGCCCGAGGGGTTCTCATCTACCCCCTGAAACCCTGGCGGCATCGCCTGACCCACTTGACTTCCAGGTCTCCTCCTCCTGGTCCTGTCCCTTAGGGTGGGACCAAAGCCACGTGTGCAGGACCCCACCACGAGAAGCCAGCTCTGAGAGGTTCCGGGTCTCACGAAAGCTGGGAAACTCTGTCCTCTGGTCTTCATCTTTCCATGACTGTTGCCCCAGTGGCTGTCGAGTCTGGGCCAGCCCTCTGGGGGCAGTGGTACATCCGCTCCATCCCCCTTGAGGGTCAAGAAGCCACGCCTGAAATCCAAGCCCACCTGGAGCCCTGATATCCTGGGCCTTGGTCGCCCCCATGTGGATGGGGTGGGAAGTGCAGGGAGAGCCTATTGACCTGAGGCGGCAGGAGAGGACCCTAAGGATGTCATCGAAGATTATTAGTTGGCCCGTGGGACAGCACAGTGCCCGGACAGCGGGGGTCAGGTGGGAGCCTCTGCCATCCTGTGGACCTGTGGGGCTCTGTGCAGAGCAGGGACACCTGAGGCAGCTCCTGGGCTGGGCTAAGTTGCACAGGCGTGCACCCTGGGCACTGAGGATGGCATGCCTGAGCAGAGGCCTTACCTGTGGCCCTCACCTTGTGGGGCCCTGACTGTGCCCTCCCCAGCAAGATGCCGAGGGTGCAGGAAGGAGGGATGCTGCAGCCAGTAGGGGACACGGCTGCTCTGGATTGCAGCATGCAGGCCGCAGAGAGCTGGGCGTCGCTTACCGTCCAGCGGCAGGGCCGAGCCTCTCGTGTGCATGTAGCCTCTGGCAGCCGCAGTCCTAGCTGCCCAGGACGGGTCAGCAAGGTGTGGCTCGGTAGGCCTGCAGCGGTGCCGCACCCACACGATGGGCCGCTGTGGGACCGTGGAGTCTGGTGGCCTGGGCTCGGGGGGAGGGCTGAGGAGGCACCAGGGACGCGTGGAGGACCCAGACTGGGGCTGCCTGTTGCCCCTACTGCCCGGGCCACAGGCCTCGTCAGCACCCAAGCCCCGCCTCACACGTGGTGGAAGTCACAGCACTTAAGAGTTTGGGGACGCAGTGTAGGGGTGGACGCGTCAGCTCTCCAGATAGGTTGAGGGTGAGGAGGAACACAGCCTCAGGGCATGGCCTAGAGAGGAGGGGCCACACAGGCGGGGCCCAAGCTGTCCCCAGCTGTGGGCAGGCATATAGTTCCTGAGGCAGACTAAGGGGATCGGTCACCCTGCTGGAGTGGGGATGACAGGCCGGGTGAGAGGCAGGGTCCTGTGTTCTGTAGGGCAGAGCTGCAGGAATTTATGTGACATGTGTCCACATGTGGATCAGCACTTTGGCTCCACTGAGAGGGGTGGGAGTGACAGATGTCTGCTGGCCAGTGTGCAGTGTCCGTTGTGGTCTCCAGCCCAGGGCCAGGCTCCGGGGGCGGCTGGCTGACTGCAAGAGAGCAGCAGGACAGACAGCAGGACAGACAGCAGAGGACGTGGGCTGCCAGCAGGGCCAGGGAGTGACAGCAGAGATGCGCTGAGACCGAATCCCAAAGCCAAGGCCGAACTGGGAGGCTCTGTCAGTCGGGCCCAGACGCCATGAAGTGTCTCCCCCACCTGCCCCCACCTCCCATCCAAAGGAGGGACAAGGAGGTAGAGCGAGACAAGTCTCACAATAGCCGGAAGTCACTCGGAGTATGAAACACCCAAGTGTCTGTGCTTCTGTAAGTAAATGGTGGGAGGAATAGGTGGGAAGACACAGTCCCCACGCAGATGCCCGGGCCTGGGAGGCCAAGCGGAGACACCCAGTTCCTCAGCGGGGCAGGGCGCAGGGCTCCCGTGAAGAGAGCAGGGAGGAAGAGGGAGACTGCAGCACGACCTCGGTGGGGGTCAGAGCCAACGAACGGCACCTGTGACAGCCCTGTCTGTTGGCGCATGTGTGCGATGCCCTGGGACCCCCTCCCTCAAATGCTGCTTCCCCACTGGACCAGTGAAGACAGTTTGCAGAGAGAAGGGCCCTGCAGTCCGGCCAGGTCTCCTGGAGGGCATCGGAGGCCAGGAGGGCTGAGGGGCTGTGCTGGCCCAGACTGCATGTGCCACAGGGACCTGGGCCTTGAGGTGCTGGTGTGGCTGATGCGGGGACACTAGCGATGGTGCTTGGGAACTCGGCCCTCTCCCCAAGGAAATGGTTTATCTGGAAAATTAAGGCGGCCTGTGCCTACTCAGAGGCTCACACACTGAACCCTGGGAAACACCCGGTGGCTGAGGACTTATGTGGGGGTTCCAGTGACTGCAGAAGGGCTTGGGTGTCACGGAGCTCCTGTGCCTGTTCGGCTGTCTCATCCTCAGAGGAAAGAGGGTGGGGGAGAGGGAGAGGAGAGAAAGATGCAGGAAGAGAGGCAGACAGAGAGATGCGGAGAAAGAGAGACAGAGGCAGAGATAGAAAAAGCAGAGCACGGACCCTGGCATCCGGTGGTGGCAGCAGGCAGGGAGGTGTCTGGTGGCCCTGTCACCCGCCCTCTCCTGGTCTCACCCTTGATCCCCACCTTTGCAGGCTGAGGGTCTGAGTGACTCGGCCCCTCGCTTGGGTGTAAGGAGAGGCCGGCTGCTTCCCGAGCAGACTGCGCAGCCCCCCGGCCTCCCGGCCTCCTCCTCGGTGTCCCTGGGCGAGGGCGGCCCCTGGAGGCTTTGGCCAGCGTGCTGTCCATGGAGGACCAGGTGTTGGCGAGGAGTGTGAAGGTGCTTGCAGAGACGATGTCACAGTGCCCTGTGTGGGGACCGGGCAGCAAACACAAGACCCACAAACTTTGGTTTCCTAATTTAGTGATACTTTAATGGCAAAAAGCACACTTAGAGAATGACAGTGAGCAGCTGGGAACACAGGGCAGCTGACAGGGGGCTTCCCTGAGCGATCCCATCTTGCCAGGCAGAGGGCCCCCAGCACCAGCCACCATGGGGCAGGGACTCAAGGTCCTACCTGGGCACAGCAGGCAGACACCAGGCAGCTGGTAGGGAAGGGGCCTCCCTGCAGCTTCCGCCCCGGGGTCAGTCAGAAACCAGGAAGTGCTGGCAGCCCCTAGCTGCCCCGGACAGCAGGCCAGGCCCCTGTGTTCTGTCAACTCCTGGGGGCCCCAGAAGTTCCGCAGCCCTGATCCTCACTTGCCGGGGCAGGGGGAGCAACGCCCCGCTGGAGAGCTTCAGGCGCTTGTCCAACTGGGATGCTGTTCTCTGGGCCAACAGCAGGGCCGCTCTCTACTCCAGGCTAAAAGTTTCTTACACTGGGGAATAATCCGGGATTTGTAAAATCAGAGTGACTCACTGAGCTGTGGAGCACCACCTGGGCGACTCTCCTTGAAAGAACAGCAACGGTCCCCCTCGTGGCCGAGCCTGACCCTGTTTCCACGCACTGATGGGTACAGAGCTGGCCAGGACTTCACTTCTCCCTTCAGTTGGCTCTAAGCACCGCATACTGGTCTGGCCGAGGTGCTGCTGCTGGTCTTTGAAGACGGCACGCGTGTTTCCCCAGGAACCCCCACCTGCTGCTCTTTAATGCGAGCCGGGTCGAGACAGGAGGAAGAGCCAACGCTCCACGCTGTGCTGGGATCCAGCCTCGAGACGGAGGCTGTGGCTTCCTGGGGCTTGAAAGACTGCACATCGCAGCTGAAGC
>NDGN011404570.1:0-13120 GCA_002564285.1 Tympanoctomys barrerae | reverse complement strand
TGTGGTGTTTGTAAATATGATATCAAGTCTGCATCTTGTACAGCAATTAACCACTAAGAAGAATTTGTGCAGTGTGTGAATTATTGAAACTGTACTAGTGATTTGATTTGAAACTGTCTCATTGCTATTTGTTTATCTGTACAGTTGTGGAAAAAAATAAATCTTAAACTCTTAAAAAAAAACAAAAAACAAATTTTAAGCAAAATCTATACAAATGCCATGAGTCTCAGGTACTGTTCTTTAGGACAAATACCCAACATCCAAAATGAAGGAAGGAAGGAAGGTTTATTCAGCTCACAGTTACTGGAGGTTTCAGGGATACTCAGCTGGCTCCACGGCAGAGTGGCACAGAGCAGAGGGCATCAGGTACTGGTGGCAGCAAAGAGCAGGAGGAACCAAAGGATGAACAGCAGGAACAATGGCAACAGAGAAGATGTCTGTCTTCCTTAAATTGCATTCAGGCTCTCTGCCCCAGGGTGGAGGAAGTACTCACACCAGTAATCTCAGCACTACTAAGACCCATAATCCCAGTGGATCATGAGCAAATCTCAAATTCTAGAAGCCCCAGCCTCATAACTGCATGAAGCTTTGGAGGGACAACTAGACACAACCTATAACACCATGTGAAATTTTATAGACATGAATAGAATATAATGACAATGAAAGGAAAGAGAGACTAAACGTTAGATGATTTTAGCCCCAAAATAATGATATATTACTTCTCCAAGTATAAAAGACCAGATTTACAGAGTAAAAGACAGAACGTGTAAAATCAATATACAAAATAGACACCCTGTGTAGCAAGGTGCTTATAATGGTCTGATTATATCTTATGGGATAGAAATGAAAACTACAATTAGAGGCAATCTTTATTTAGTAAGAATTACAATCAAATGAATGAATGTGTGCATCCGTCTGTCAAAAAGTTGAACAATAAATATATGTGGCTCAGTTGGAAAATGAAGACTAATTTTTGTTTTGAGGTTCAAGAAATTTGTGCAGATAAGGTAACAATATGAATTCACGAGGAAGAATGGGCTTAGAGATTTTAAATCAGTAAAAATAACATGAATTATTTATAGGTCAAAAACACTTAAGCTTAAAAAAATTGAAAACTATTCATAATCCTCAAAGTAAAAGGAGTGAGCTGGGAATATAGCCCAGCAGCACAGCACCTCCTTGGCAAATTCAAGGTCCTGAGTTCAATTTCTTCTTAAAAAGGAAATTAAGATAAAATTAAAAGTAACAGGCAGTGCATAAGGCAAACAAATGTGGAAATATATTACAGGAAGCTAGGTAGAGATAAGAATTTTGGGAGTTTCATACTATGCACCAAGAAGATTGGAACTGATTATAATTGTGCATTACCTACTTTAATTCTTATCATTGATCCATGAAGTATGGACACCAAGATTCCCATTTTATATACAAATAGAATTCTAGGAAATTAAATGAATTTTCAGTGACATTCAGCTTGTAAATTTATGGGCTAGACTTTTGAACACATATTTTGACCTAGATTTTTGAAACATTGTTAAAGCATATGTATTGAGTGTGGAGAGCACAACACAATAGATCATTTCAGTAATTAAACACTAGCAGTTCCTGAGCTACACAGTAAATGGTGTCATTTGTTTTCTAGAATCATAAGTGTATTCAGTTTTGGATTTCAGATTTTATGTTAGATCACTTTAAATTTTCAATCATTTGAATTTAAAATCTGTAAATTCTTGTTGTTTGACTGCAGCACATTTAAATTGCCATGAACAAAGAGTCACAAGGCAACTAAGCTAGTAGAGTATGGAAATTTGCTGAAGACTCTCAGAGTACTCCCATTTTACAATAACAGAGTCATTAGGACACAGCAAAAGTAACAACACGTACAGTCATAATCATTATAGTCTCATGAATATCAGTGTTAAAAAATTTAGGTCCTTCACTGTACATGGACAAAAAAAGGCAAAATACTGGGGTGCTCACATTTCAGCGAGGACAGTTACACTTTTGGAAAAACCATAAGAGACAACATATATTATCTCCTAGCATTGCGTTGTTTGAAAGTTGTATAAATTTTTGAGCTTTCTAAAAAAGGAAAATACCTTTTGTGACAGTCACTTCGAGAAGAAGATATGTACAATGTATACATTACACAATAAGTCTCTCAGAATACAAACCAGTCAGAGGATACTTCAGCAGCACTAACATGCAGAAACACAATGACAGGAGCCTACTCAGCACAGAGAAGGTGATGAATGGGAAGAAAAACCTTGAAGTGACAGATAATTATGAAACTATAAAATCATACTTTACCATTTATCCAAAGGAATATAAAGTGTCAAAGTTAATCAAAGAACAATAAACATAGATAACTTGTGTGAAATTTATAAATATTTACTATCTTAAATGTGCATTAAAACATAACTTTTAATTAACTAAGTATTAATGTATATTTAAATTTTCATAAATAAATATTCATGAAATCATAAAACAAATACTAATCCGAAGAACATTTTAAGTCCTGATATAGAAAGAAATAATTACCCTCAATGATGGCATGTGCTTTTAATTTTCTAAGAAAAAGCCATAAGTAGGAATTCCAAAGGGATACGATTTGATTTGTAAGTCAAGGAACCTTAAGGAAGGGGCTTGTCACACAGATGTGCTCAGGGTAAGGGAACAAAAGGAAAATTGCTTGAGGGACTTAAGCACTCCAGGAAGAGTGGGAAACTTTCACCTCCTTAGGGTAAGAGATGAAAACATAAGGACAGACTGTATGATTTTATTTCCTGGATGAATTTCTATTAGGAAGTGTCTGGATAATTGGGTCATGAAGTTCAGTAGTAGAGCACATTATTAGCTTGCACAAGATGCTGAGTTCAATGATCTCAACCCCCAAAATACTTGGATTATATACTGATGTATATTTCACCCTTAAATAATTGATTCACCAAAGTAATTTCATTGTCTATTCTCACTACCACCGCATGAGATTTTTATATCTCCTGGATATTTGACAAAAGTTGATATGGCTGGGCTGGTCATCAGTTTTTTTAAATCAGGAAATACTAAGCATACAGTATTTCATACTCATTCCCTTAATGACAAAAAATATTGAATATATTTTCTGGCAGTTTTATGTGATTCTATTGAAATATTTCTTCAGATGACTCGCCTATCATTCTACTTATCAGTTGGCTTTTCTACTCTTGCATTTTTAGAGTTCATTATTTTTTATTCATATTTATTGAGACTATATTAGGTCAGTCTATGATTTCTCATTCTTCCAAAATTATTTTTTAAAAAACAGATATACATAAATATTTATTTTTACATGGAGTTTATTTTTTAAATGAAATTAGATCTTTCTGATATGTGAACAAAAAATTTTTATGACCTTCCAATCAAGATCATCTTTAACTTGAAGCTATCTAAAGCTCTTCTTAGAAAATCTTTTTTGGAAGACACCGAAAATAATTCTATTTTTCAACAGAGAAATTCCTGATTATTTCAAATATCTCTTCTTAAATCTGAACTGTGGACATTTCCTTCTTTACATCATCTGCCTCAAGCCTTACACTAAAATCAGTGAAAACAAGCTACTCAGTATGCTGTTTGTCTGCTTAGACATCTGATAGCTATCTCCACAAATTCATTATCCCATTGTTTTGTTATTGAACAGGATAAAGTAATAATTTTACCATCGATATATAACTTGAATCCTCTTTGCTTTAGGTTGTTATAGTAGTTTCATTCATTCATTCCTACTTTTATTAATAGTCTACTCCTAAAATTTTTGCTTACTTCTTTATCTCAAATTTAGGACATGTCTAATCTACCATCACTGTCTTTTTGGTAGCAACTTTGGCCCATTACTATTTGTTTTTCTGTAACAAACTACCACAAAATGTATTGTAACAAAGAAATATATTGAATCAAACTGTGGTTTTATTTCCATAAATTTGTAAAGGGCTGAGCTATACATTCTTTTCCTTGTCTTTCTGGTGTCTGTGCAAGCAGTTAAATTTAGTTGATATATTGACTGCAGTCTTGGTATCTGGATGATACCAATACAGGTAGGTTTATTCCTATTGTTGTCTTTAATCTCCCTGCATGTACATTTTAGGCATCTCTGTCTCCATATTTTCCACTTACCACACCCAGAGTAGCATAGATAAAGTTTGGATGTGGAAACTGAAGGAAACTGGCCAGGCTTCTTGGGGTTCAGGCCTAATATTGGTGCAGAGAAAATGTATTTTTTGTTTGATTAAAATACATCCATGACTTCTCAGAAATTCTAAGGTCAGAGACTACACAGTGGCAAGAGTGCTGTTTCATTTTGGATAACCAGTGTAATGGATTAATTCATTTACATAATCAGGCTAAGCATGGATCCAAATCTTGAAAACATAATTACAGCACCTGAAAACATTCGAAAGTCTCTAGGGTTTTGTTTTTGCTTATAATATAATTTGGAAGAAACAATGTAAAAATGGTATAAATCTAAGCTATCATAGAATATTCAATGAAAGAAATTTGTTTTACATCACTTGTTTTTTTGCTAACTGTACATTTTTTAAAATCAATGAGTATACACTTTATTTCCAGCCAAAATTTTGCAGAAGATGGACAAATTAAGTGGGGACAAATTATTCATTCACATTTCAGAAATTACATGGTTTCAGTTTAGGTTTTGAGAAAGTAACTTGTTGCTGAACCATCACACTTTAACCTGAAACTACTTGGAGGTGTTTTTAAGTGTATCCTAACAGAGTTGACAGGAAAAAATACAATGTTATGGAATATACAACTGGTGACCACAGTGCGGACTCAGGTTGAATAAGTAATTTTCATCTGTTTTCCCCAGATAATGAAAAATATTAATCATCACCAAAAAAAAAAAGCTCAGAATAGTTGAGTAACAGTTAAAAATGACCAAGACCCAAACAGGTACTTATAGCATATTTACCTGTAAAGTAATGACAACACTAAAAAACACACTGAAAACCAGTTCTTAAGCTTCAAATATGAGATTTAAAAAGATTCCATTAACTTGCAATTACAGTAATTTTTAACCAAATATCATTTGACTGGCAATTCTGATATAATTTACAGTTGTAATATTCCTAAAAGGATAGTTACATACTATGGCCTATCTAATATAATCTGCATTTTGAAAAATCAGTAAAAAAACTTTTCCACCATTGCTAAATCTTTTACACTTTTTAAAATTAATTTTATTGCAAAGTGAATTTAGAATTCAAAGTAAATTTGGAAACCTAATGCAATGTCTTCCCACCCACATAAATTTTTTGGAAACACTGGAAGAAAATGATTATTAAAATATGAATGCAAATAAGGCACTGTAGAACAAAAACTAATTAAGTGCTGTTTGGCAGTTTATCTCAAAATCATATTTTGTCCCCCTTTCCTCAATTGTAAGACACTAGAACACAAATCTGTTTTTCATAACTATGACTACAGTAATCAGAACACAAAAAAGGGTTGATAGGCATTGCTTAAAACAAGGAAAAGACGTTTCCACTCACCTACAAGAGAAATATTTTTACCAGTTTATAAGCATCCAATTTGCTGGTCAATGTTAAAACATCCAGCAGAAGAGTTAATTCAGAAACACTTGAGAATTAATATAAATACATATACAAATCATTGTATATACAGTCAATGTATTTCATAGACATTCTCTTACAGAAGTAATTCATACTTAATTGCCAGTCAATACACACTTGTTCACAGATAATCCATTTGTCTTAAGTGCAGTTAGGCAATATCATATGTTCTGTTATGGTTTCTGTCTTCTTCAGAGTCATCCTCTGAAGTTTCAAGATCTTCCATATGCATCTGAAGAGTTCTTGCAAGGTTAATTAATCAAACACATGTGCTTGGTTCATTTGTATTTCCCATCATATCAGAAAAGCTTTGTTCATACAAATGCAGTAACACAACTAGGTAGAGATTGGAGCTGATAAACTCATACTCATCTGGTTCATTTGCATGAGCTCTCCGTAGTTCATGAATATCAAAGTCCTCCAAGTTAAGTTGCAAATTCTCTTTACAGAGTTCCCAGGTGGTTACAGCCTCTAATGAACAAACAGAGTTAATTTTGGCCTGTAGCCATTTTTCATACACTCTTGGTGGACATACTGTAAATTTCCTATGCACTTGCATGGTTCTATCAGCAAATTAGATGATGATGCAGCTGCCATCTGACAAATTCTGCATAAATCACCTGCTTCTTCAGAATCCTCTAAAAGGAGGCTTTCTTTCATTTTCTGCAGTTTTTCTGGATCTCTTGAAGGTCCATGGTTATCTTCCTCACTTAGAAATAGATGCATGCCTTTGTTCTCTAGAAGGAGAAGAGAGGGAAGAGATGAATCTTTAAGGATAACTAGCTCTGATGAACCATCTAGGTCTCATATTTTTAGAAGAGAATCAAATGAAGTTGTTCATCTTGAAGCACGAAGTGATCCTCTTGGGGCAGCTGCCAACAGAATGCAAGCATCAGGCGCAGCAAGCAGTGCCTCTCCAGGCTCCACATCAGACTCAATTCAAGGTGGAAGAAATGCAGGGATAACACCGGCTTTTCCTGCTTCCTTATTCTTATTTACAGTCCCCCCAGCGCTTGGAAATAATTTGACTGACAATGTCATGATCACTGTAGCTATTATTCCTTCAGGTTGGAATTCATCTGATGCAAAAAGTGGTAAAACAGTGCATGTTAAAAAACAGAAATGTCTATATTGACTTCTATAAATCCAATTGAATGTTGACAGTTAATTCCATAACAAAATTATTCTAGTTAATAAATAATATTATTATTTGGTTATTTTATTGGCTTAATGTGAACAGTTAGTAAAAAGAAAGATAAAAAATTTGGTTGGTTATAACACATGTTCTGTATAATTCACAGTAGAATAATCAACCCATGTATCTGACTTCTAAAATGACAGTTGAAATAAATGTAACCAAAACAAACTCTATTTCCTAAATAAACATGTTAATGCTTGCCTCAGAGTCAACAGGATAATTGAAGATGAGCGTTAACAACTGATTATGTGTTTCTAAAATAGAAAGAACCATTTTATGCCTTTTGGATAGAACAGTACATTACTTTAATTTTCTCAAAAATTTTAAAAGCATCATACTGTGTTTACAATGATTTCATAATTTTCTTCTTGATTGCTTGCTGTTACTTAAATACAAGTGTGGGCTAATGGACAGAAAACAAAAACAAACAAACAAAGGCAGGAAGAAAAAATATTACTCTATTATAACTAAAACACAGAACAATACATGAATAAAATGCTACATTTCAATGCATGTTAGTGGTATTTCCTTTATTTTCTGTGACAGAATGTGTATTTGGAATCTAAATGGGTTGTCAGAACTAAAACATATGTTAAACATGACTTATTCAATCCTGTTTCATGGAAGAATATTGCTAGTTTTCAGCTAAGTCCAGAAGTCATTAAAATTTTTAAAGTGATTTTAACATTATCTGGTATACCATCTCCATTATAAATGATTAATATATTTATGAAAAATAATTAATATTAATATTAATCTCAATACAATATACACTATTCCTTAGGACCTTCAGATTATGAGATTGACAAGCTACCTGCCATGTCAAGGAGATAATGACTATATATACTCTTTCTAAAATCCAGGCCAAACTACATAATAATTTTTAATATTTATGGAAAAGAAAAGTATGAAAGAAAACCGTGTGTTTATTTTTACCATAAAATAAGATTTTTGCAATCCATTCAGTTTTGTGGCTGTCACTTATGAGTAAGATATACATATCTTTTTTGTGTGTGGTACAGGGATCAAACTCAGAACCTTGCACTTATCAAGAGGGTGCTTATGCCCCTGAGCTATATCCCTGAGCCCTATACATGTCTTCTTTAGTACAGAGTAGAAAGTGTAACTGATCACCTTGCAAATTTTTTTCTTTCAATACTGGGGATAATGAATTCTGATGAAATTAACATATGGACAATACTAAATTTAAAATGTCAGCAATAATTTAAAGAGATTGTTGATGACTTTTTCCCCAGGTACCTTCTGAATCAACTAAATACTCTGAAATATACTTTAGTCCCTAAAATGTATGTGACTTCTCGTGAATTATATCTCTGACTTAGCCACTTAAATATGCCCCCACAGTAAACACCATATCTCTATCGTTGCAATTTAATAAGCATGTCTGATTGCAAGTGTGAGACCACACCAACACCATATGCAAATAATTAAAAGTTGAGGTTTAAGATTTCTGAGCAAACTATTGTCTATTGCTTATTTCTATCTTTTCTAATTAGTGGTGATAATGAATGATTAAGGACCCCATTCATAGTAGCTATAATAGATTTTCATTATAAATAAACCAATCTTTTGAGACTGGTTTTGTGAAGTGAATGTCCAGAATATAAAATTACATAAATTAGCACATCTTTAGATGATAGTTCATTACGAGCCTTCTTGATTCACTAGGTGAGATGAAATTATTTTTCACCACACTCAGAATGACAAACAAGCCAGACAGAAAGTTTCTCTCTGAGGTTTAAAGAAGTGTCAACTAATATATAGATATACTTTATAGATATTACTTTAGGAGGAAACAATTTGAAGAGTTTTTGTTTATGAATTGTATTGATACATTTTAGATATCCATAATTACTACATTCATCATAGGGGATTTATACTTGTGAATAATATAACTTGTTTTTCTTTATTTTTCAATCTCTTCCTCTCCCTTCATATCCTCTTGTGCTTTCTTACAAAGCTTTCTTCACAGTTTTTCCTACTATTCTCTTCTTTTGCCCCCTGTCCCATTCTCCTTCCCAATAGAACATTTTTTCCCATTTCACTATATCTATCATGTACTTTGGTCCTTATTAGTACTTTTGGTTTCTGATACCAGAGAAACAGTGCTATTTGGACATGCACGTCCAATTTATTTAATTTAAGAGTATAGTTTCAGATGCATCCACTTACTTATAAATGTCACAGGTTTATTCTTTTTTATGGGAGAAAAATATCCCAATATATAAAATTATCATGCCATTATCCATTTATCTGTAGATGGGCTGTTGTCAAGATTTAGCTGTTATAAATTCTGCTACTATAGATAGATAGATAGATAGATAGATAGATAGATAGATAGATATAATGTGTATATGTATTGCAGGTGTGTGATGTTTTTCCTTTTGTGAGGGAACACGAAGAAGGTGAATAGTGGATCAAATTAAATGCAAGTTTTAGTTTTTCAGGAATATCCACACTGATTTATAAAGACAAGTTGAGCAAGCTTTCCCTGTGTTATCTTTGTTCCTTTCCCTTTCCGGTCATGTTTAAATAAGGAATGGACAAGATGTCAAACAATTTGAATCTAATTGTAAAGTGAATATAACAGAATTATAACTTGTTTGATTAAATTGCCAGACTGAATACCTGTGAGAATGAAAGGCTTATTTTTTTTGGCTTTAAGTATTATTAAAATCATGATGAACATTCATTAAAACTACTCAAGATGGGAAAATAGTAAGAAAATAAAGTTTGTTATAAATGTGAACAATATACAATAGAACCAAAGGAGAAATTACTCAGATGTTACAATTATCAGAGAAACAATCAAATAAAAATAATAAACATTTTTGACTTCACTTTTAATGAATAATAAAATTTAAAGTTTTTTTCAACAATGTGACATCTTTCAGTATAAATTTGAAGTTCACTAAATTTTTTAAAATATTCAGGAAACAAGTACAATGGTGATAAAACTATAAGAACATATATAGCATTGAAAGCACAACAGGTTACCCATGTTTCTATATATAACTCAAATCTTTATAATAAAACTTGAAATAAATAATTTTCAGATTAATAGTGAAAGAAAAGAAACAATTTTTCAGATGATAATGATACACATGAAAAACTAACTTAGTAAGTAAAAGTATTTTGAAAAATATTTAATGTGTATGTGACAGAGATGTGTGTGTGTGAGAGAGACAGAGAGAGAGAGAGAGTTTGAAAGAGCATTAGAACTGTCCTTAAAAAGTTTGATTTTAATTTATTCTTTGAAATTTAATGTACCAAAAGATGAAGTGATTCTTCATACTGCAAATTTTCAGATGAGATTTCAGTTGGCATATGACTATACTTCCAGGTTTGTAAGTTATTAGATACCTATAAAGGAACATCTGTCCCATGTGGTGTTATGATTTAATATTAGTTTGGTTTTTTGTTTATTTTGTATTGGGAATCAAACTCAGGGAGTTGTCCTTGCCAGGCAAGGTCTTAAATCACTGAGCTATATCCTTGGTACAATTTAATGATTCAGTGATACCAAAATTTATCAAGTTCCAGCTACAGTAAAGTTCATGAATTACATCAGTTATTTTATCACAGTATTTAATACAAAATTATTAGCTAGAAATGCAGAAAGAGAATACTGAGTTCTCATTGTAGTAAACCCTGTAGAAAACAATTTCCTGGGCTTGGGAGAAAGCTCAGCTGCATAGGTGCCTGCCTGGTAAGCTCAAAGTCCTAAATTCAGTCCCTGGTATCAATTAAAAAAAAAAAAAAGCAAGCATGAAAACATTTGCTTAGTTGGCCACAGAAGAATGACAGAAGTATGCACCTATAGGATTGCAATTCATAGCTTTTTGAAAAAGGTCTTACTTGCATAAGAACTGAACTCAACTACTGCTATTGAAGCTAACTGCTATTGCTAAAGATGCATGACTCGTAGAAGGATGCCATAAATATTACACAATTAACTTTCCTTATATCTCTAAGATATATTTCAAGACTTCAATTGATTTCTGAAACAATAGATAGTGCCATTCTTTTTCCATCTTTTAAAACATTCTTTAGAATTTTTTAATGGACATGTAATAATTATTATGATCTAAGATTGTAAAAATAAGATACAAAACCTCATTCAAATATAAGGATTGGTAATGTTCGGAAGTGAAGTTCTGATTGATTTTTATTTTTGTTTTTATTCTTTCCTACATTTCCCAGAATTTTTGTCCTGAGTATATTTTCATAATGAAAATGCAATTTTTAGAATAAAAGGCAAAATCCCTCTTCCCATGTAATCTTAGAAACTACTTCTTCCATCTTTAAAATTTAAAACTGCACCCTTTGATTGTATTGAAATATTTTTCTCCATCTTTATTTTAATTTTCACTGTTGATTTTGATTTTCATACCTGTTTCTTTTAGGTTACTTGGGACTGCCTCTCACATTCCTATCTTAAGAACCTTAAGATTGCACTGTACCTTTTACCTTGTATAGTAACATAATCACAGATCTCAGGAGTTAGAGCCAGGACAAATTATAGGAAGCTAATATTATTCTATCTACCAAAAAATTAAAAAGTACATAATTCATGAAAGGAGTAGTAAATAAAAAGAAATAATTCAAACAGGAAGCAAATATGAACAATTAAGAATTCACTTCTTCCACCATTCCTGTATCACTTTAGCAAGCTCCCCTTTGTAGAGTCAAAACAATTGGAAACAATCTGATGGGTGATACACTTTATATCTAAGAAGACCAGATTGCTCATGGGAATGAGGACAGAAAAACCCAGGCTCAATTAGCTTCAGATCAAAATGAACACTTACATTTTTATCTATATATATTTTCTCATATCCTAAGACTTTATGTGAGGTAGAATTTCCAGGTAGCCAATGAAGTGCACTCACAGAGGAAATTTAAAAGCAGTGAACTTTTCAAGCTATGACATAGATGCTGGTGCCTGCTTTACCTATATCTGAGATTCAGAAGAAAAAAATGTAAAAATCATGCATCTTTTCCTAGACATAGCTCTTATAAGGTGAAATAATAAAATTGTGGATGGGATGCTGAAAACATTAATATTAAAAAAATGAAACATTTCACATCAGGACAAAAGACAATATGCCTTGAACACATCCCAGGGAAATGAATTGATCTCAAGATGGAGTTTCAAGGGTGTACTCCAGGGTTCCTTCCTCTATCTAAGATGCCTATTAATGTATTTCCCAGTGCTTGGCCCTCCAGGCAATTAGAGCCACTCCACCAATGTTACAAAGTTTCCAGGGTATTAATCAAACCACCAATAATTATTAGCATCATCAAAGTATTTAATTTAATATCCATTTGGTGCTACATTTTCAGGCATGCAGAATATAGAAGTATGGATGTATGGGGGCTTCAACCCAGACTTCAGCTGCACAGAAAGGATAGAAAAATAGTACTCCAGTTATCGACTTTTATTTGTCCTTCTACTCTGGTACCAAGTCAAAACTGATGAGAATTGAATCAAATTTTCTTACGATGTCTGTCTTCTCCCAGTTTATTTTGCGACCACAGTCATGGAAAAAATTAATTTTGTGAACTGAACTAAGGTACCATAATAGGTTCTTTACAGACAGTGTTTGAAATTTTAAGAGTGAAGCTTAATGTTTAATCAAGACTTCAGGAAATTGAAGCCTTTAGGAAAGTGAACTGTCTGCTGAGGAAGGCTGTAAGTAGTGAGTGAGTCCAGAAGAGAGGCCGTGTGGGCTCTCATAAGCCTTCTGACAGAGCCAGTGCCACACAAGCATTGTTGAGCCACAGCACACCACACATGCCCCAGGTGCTAGATATGGCCCAAAAATTTAATATTTTGCTTGTTGGATTTCAGATATGCTTTCCATCAGTTCCTTTCCATTCCCCGATCCCTACATTTTTGAATGGAAAAGTTTACCTTATTCTATTATTTGATAGAAATATTTAATTTTTTAGTTTTCAAGTGCTCACAGATAAGAGTTTGCCTTGATTCTCAGAACAGACTTTAGATTTGATGCAAAATCAGTTATGTTGAAAAGATTAAGTATTTCACAGCTTCGAAAAATAAAACAAGTGCATTTTGCATAAGAAGACTCACTTGAGCCTTTTGGAGTCAGTGGCTGAATATTATGGTTTGACCTAAAATATCCTAAAAGTCTTACACATTTATTTTTTTTAATTTTTTATTTCATCATCATTTTCCTTTTTTTTCTTTTTCCCCCATAATTTTATTGAGAAACAAATAGCAATGAGACAGTTTCAAACCAAACTGGTA
>NDGN011404560.1:0-11893 GCA_002564285.1 Tympanoctomys barrerae | reverse complement strand
TATACTTGTTGTATTTTATTTTTTGTGGCCATCTCAGCCCACTCTGGGAGTGGGGCTGGCATAGCATGTGGTGCCAGGGATCGAACCACAGTTCCTAGGCTTGCCTAAGCTTGCCTCAGCAGGCGCTTTAGACCGCTGAGCTATCCCTCTGGCCATATATGACTTAAATTAAACACAGTCAAAATTTAACTTTTATGTTTCCCCACGTTCTCTTTCTCCTTGTATGCGTTCCTTATTTCATAATTGACAATATTATTCCCCATTTTCATTGACTACGAACTCCAATTTTTCCTTCACTACATATTTTCAATTGCATTTCAAATTCTGCCAGGCCCTTTCTGTTATTAAATGTGCTATGCCTATTTAGCTTCAGCTACACTTCACACAGATTATTTATTTAGTAAATATATATTGATTATGTCATCTTTGCCAAGCATAGTTGGAGGTGCTCAGCATATATTAAAGACTGAAAGAAAAATATATAACTTTGTAAATTCAATATGTTACAACTAAGTAAGTTATGATGTTAGGGGGTGCTATTTTCTCTTTTAGAAAAAAATGAAGCAGGGCAAGTACTCTGGTAACTGGCTATCTTAATACACACGTACTATCTGCATCAATGAAACGAGTGATTAAATGAATAGTGCTTTCAACTTTAGTGCTAAAGTTTACTCTTCTTTGCAGTGCTGTAGAATAAGTTATGCTTAAATAAGGACTTTAAATCACATATTTATTTTGGAGAAGTGACACTTTTGTTTTGTTATGTTTTTGTTTTCTTTCTGTTTGTTAGAGAAAATGGGTAAGATCTCAGACGATGTTGACAGTTTAAAATAGCAACTGATCTGTTTTAAAAATACCATGCGCTGTTTTAGATTTCTGCCTCTTTCTCTCTCTTTCTCCCTCCCTTCTTCCCTCCTTTCCTTCCTTCCTTCCTTGCTTGCTTTTTTCCTTCCTTCCTTCCCTCCTCTTTTCTCCTTCTCTCCTTCCCTTCCATTTCTTTACCTTTCTCTCCCTTTTCCTTTTTTCTCCTTTCTTTACCTTCTCATTTCTTACCTTCCATTTAATTTCACAAGCAATTGTGTAATTCTATTATGATCCAAGAACTGCCTGGCATTGAAGACAAATGCTTTATTATTAATGGACCTTTCATTCAGAGTTCAAGGGGAATATACACAAAGAAATAAGGGAAATGAGGCTAAGGACTGTGACTCAGTGGTACAGCACCAGTGTAGCATGCACGATGCCCTGGGTTGAATCCCTAGCACAGAAAGGAGAGGAAGAGCAAGAAGGAGGAGGGGAGAGGGAGAGGAGAAATATGGTGGATTGATAACAGGTCGTCAACTTGTAACACCAAGCTGCACTGAATTACTGTGGTGTGGGTTGTGGGAGACTGACCTGAAGATTGTTGCCAACAACATAAGAAGGAGACCCAGAGAGGAAGAGGTGGTACTGCTGGTTCTCCTGTGAAGCTTGTCATGCTGGCTTTCATGATATGAACTTCGCTTTCCTCATTGTAAGAGGAAATAGGGACCTTGTTGTCACTGACGGTGGCTGTGGTTCTTTTTGAGGGAGTCCTTGTTCTTACTTTGAACATCACTTCCTGACTCTGGTGGGGAAGATGGCATACTGTACAGTGTCCTAGAGACTCTTGTCACTCTGGCTTTCCTGATTTCATCTTGGATGTTCTCATTGTCAGAGGAACTCAGGACCTCACTACCGCTGAGGACAGCTGTGGCACCATTTGAGGGAGCTCTGGTCCTTACCTTGAGCATCTCTCCCTGGCTCCAGTGTGGATCCCTCAGTCTGCTGTCACAGATCCTTCAGCACTCTGGCATAGACTTTCTGGCTTCTGCCACTGAAGCCTGGGCCTTCCCACTGTAGGTTTGTGAGATCGATCTGCATGAAACATTGTTGTGGGCTTTAGTTCTCCAGTTGGACCTGTGAGAGGCATTGTCATGGGCTCTAGGTCTTTAGCTGGACTCATGCCAGACATTGCTAGTGGATCCAGCTGGATTCTTTCAGTGTCTAGTGTTCAGACAGTTTTCCAGTGCTTTTGAATTTAACTCTTTGGGTGACTATTATAAAATAATCCTGTAAGTTATGTGTCCTGTATTAAATTGTTTCCCTTGCAAAAACTGAATACAGTGGAGGACAAGGAGGAAGAGGAGGAAGAAGAGGAGGAGTAGGAGAAGGAAAACATGAAGCAGAAGCAGAAGCAGAAGGAAAAGCAGAAGCAAAGAAGGCACCCTGGGGACAAGTGGGTGAAAGCTGGGGATATGGATCCACACTCTCATGTAGAAATTTTGGTGGTCTCTGGGAGCTTCTCTGTTCTTCTGTGAAAAATAAGTAAGCTAATTTGACAGGCACTGAGTTTTTATTAAGAATGAATCAGTTACAATTTACAAACTGCACAGAAAATACCTAGGCCATAACAGTTACTTCATAAAATTTTACCTTTTTAACTTCGATATACTACAGTATGAGAAGTATACCTGGAGATTATAGATGCCTATTAGAATTAAAAATGAAAGACACTTCTTTCTTATCAATAAATTAGGAAGTAAAAACGTGTTTCTGGAGTTGAGGTGGGATTGTATTACCTTTGGACTCAAAGAGACAGTAATTTTGGAATAGACCTTTATAAAGAATGAAGGCCTTTCATGCTGAAAGGCACGGAATATATTTGAAATTTCAGGATCAAATACATTAAAGAACAAACACACATTAGAACTATGTGGAAAATATACCTGGCAGGGAAACTAGCTGTCTGAAAAGTCAAGAAAATAATAGTGGAATTTTAGTTCAGTGTTTAACCTCTAACTTTATCATTAATGGATTACTGTAAATCATTATTACTTTAAAGTATAGCCATCAGTTTTGAAGTGCTAATTGTTTTCTGGGACTTGATAGACATATAATCTTATAATTTAAACATTACAACATATTTGTGTTTTTTAATAGCTATGTGAGCTTATTCTACCTACCAGATGCTATTAAATCAGGTATATTTACATTATAATTTTAATATGAATATGATTATAATATTAATATTATTTTATATTATTGATATTATAGTTTCTAACTATGATTCTTGATTGGCAGATTTTCCCACAGGACATAGATAATTCATGAAAACTTTTATATAAGGTATAGATATTAATGCTACCTTCAGTAAGCTCAGTGTTCAATACAATACATTGACTCGCATTGTTAATGTAACTAACAAAAATATTTTTTTTTCTTAAAATGAAAAGAATAGTCACTTCCCAAAATTAGAGTATCTGAATACAACCACGTATTTCAGCCCATGAAAGCAGTTACCTGTCTTGAAAAGAGGAAAAAATTTAGAAAAAGAAAAGGGAAAGTTGCTCACATTTTAGGTCAGTATTATTAGACACATTGTCTACTGCCTGGAAGAAATAAAAGTATATTAAATTTTTCATTAAAAGTAAGTTAAAGTCGCCACTGGCATTCCCAACACATCGTACAGATTTGTCTGAGACAACAGCCAAGGCTTCCCATGGCCGCTGCTCTGACCCTGAGCAGATTCTCATGGTGCGTGCTGCCCAGCAGGGTTTTTCCTCCTGAAGCAACTCGTCAAGAATCCCCAGATCCCTCTGCCTCTTCGGGACCTATATAAAGGCAGCATGCGAGCATGAGCTACTAAAACTGCTGGAGTGACATGACGAAGGAGCCTGAATAAGGGCGAGGGTAAAACACGGTTTTCCTAGAGTCCTCCAGCTGCCCAATCTGGCCCTCAAAGTCCGCCCTTTTCTGGCTCCAAAAGAGTAGCGGGGCAAGGGTGACCCTAGAACGAGTAGATTACATTTCCACAATCTACAGAGTGCTGTATCACTATTCACTGTTTCATCCATGCAACAAAACTCACATGTCCAGTGCTGTGCCTCGTAGTGGCACGCAGGAGTGACCAAAATGAAATCTCTGACTTTGATCTCGCTCAGAACACAGGTAAGAAATTAATAAATTATCTGAAATTTCAGGTGATAATAAATAACACAGTAAAAATTAAAATAGGGTCTGGGGAGATAGCTTGGCAGTCCAAGCCCTGCCTGTCAAGTGTAAGGACGTGGGTTCAGTCCCCAGTACCACATACCGTGCTGGCCCCAAAACCCTGGGCGTGTCATGCTGGCCACTGATACTGGATGTGGTGGTGCACGTCTGCAATCCTAGCACTGAGGAGGCTGAGACAAGAGGATCCCTATGAGTCCAAGCTGTGTAGCAAGATCCTGTACCAAATAAATAAATAAAAATATTTTTAAAAAATAAGAAAGAAAAGAAAATTAAAATAGAGGGACAAAGTTTAAATATGTCAGATAAATATAGGATAAACAACTAAACTTGGATTTCAAACAAATTCCCAGTACATTTTAGTTAAATTATGTCTCATGAAATATTTGATATTTTTAGTATAGATATGCCAGAACAAATATTGTAAATGAATTTATAAATAAAAAGTGATATATTAATTATCAGATACTCAAATACAAATTCTTTTTAACATTTTTTAAATTTGGTACAGGGTCTCACTATGCAGTTTGGACTCATAGCGATCCTCCTGTCTCAGCCTTCCAGTGCTGGGATTACAGGCATGCACCACCACATCCAGTTTCATTGGCCAGTATAACACGCTCAGTGTTCTGGAGCCAGCAAGGCCTATGGTACTGGGGATTGAACCTGGGTCCTTCCACTTTCCAAGCAGGTACTTAGACTGCCAAGCTATTGCCCAAGCTTATCTATTTGTTTCTTTTTCCTTTTTATTTTATCTTTTAAAGAAGGGTCTACAGGGTGTTCAGGGTCTCACTACTAGATCGGACTCTAGTGATCTGCCCGTTTTCAGCCTCCCTCACCTGTAAGAGCTGGGATTACAGGTGTGCACCACCATGCCCGGTCTCAATTGCCAGCTCAGCACACCTTGGGGGGTAGAGCTGGCTCAGCAGGCCTGGGGATCGAACCACCAGACCCTGCGCCTGTTTGCAGGTGCTTTAATCTGCTGAAGTATTTGGCTGTCCCTTTATTTGTTTCTTAATTCCCAAATCTATTGGCCTTGTTTAGGTAAGAAGGGAAGGATTTTCTCTCTGTATTGAGGAATCAAGGAGATCTTCTGATGATACCACCAAATGCAGGAACTAAGAGAGGTAATAAGCCACTCAGACTATTGGAGGAGGAACATTCACTTGGCGGAAGAGCATGTGAGGGAAAAGGTCCTAATGTTTTGCCAGCTGCAGGGCAAAGTTGCATATGCTTAGTAGTGAGCTCAAATCATGCCAAACTAGGATGGGACTGTCAAACATCTGGTATGGAGTCTAGATGTGACCAGAGAATCTTTTATAAGATCCAGCAAACTACCAGGAAATCCTCTTCTAGTTCTGTGGCTGGCTGTCCCCCAGCCCTGGGAAGTCATGATGCCTGCAAATCCATCCCTGACCAGTCATTTGAGTCCAACAGCAAGACTGTGCCAGCTGTAAAAATGTCATCTTTGTTGAACCAAAGAATGGTAGGGTCTGAGTTTTGTACAAATACAATCTGATGCTGAGTTACTTGCCTATTCCTCTCTAAATATTCAGAAATTCACAAGCTAGTGGCAAAACTGATGTAAAAATTTGGTCATAATTACAGAACACTGACTCCTGGTGAAAGCCAAAAGTATCAAAAGAACCATCTCTACTGTAGCTCTTGGGATGTTTTAAATTCATGACCAATTTTATACTGGCCACTTTTCTTTGCCTTTATGGCAGACAAAGTAGGGTATGAAAACATTACAATGAAAAGACTTAAAAACTAATCTTTCCATTGTTTCTGATCTATCATCAGAAACAAGCTAAATAAATGAGTGTAAATTTTTATAAAGTGAAAAGAACAGCTTAGAAAACAAAAACAAAACAAAATAAAACAAAACAATAAAACAAAACAGAGCCTATTGGTGTACCATGATGAAAGGTAATTTTCTGTCTTTGCTGTTCATTTTGGGAGTTGCTTTTCTGCAACTGTCTTCACTGCAATTACTTAAACTTCCCAGAGCTCTACACTGATTGGCCCCCACATAATCTAATAATGAGCCAAGGCTCCTCCTTTATACTGTGCTCTTAGATGATCATTTTGGAGGAGATTTAACTTTGTTATAATCCTAGAAGACAATATATGGAAAAAAAAAACAGAGGAGTAATGCAACATCCTAAAATAATTAATGTTGCTTACAGACTTAGCAAGGTACAAAAAGGACTGAGTCAACAATAGTAGAGAAACAAAAGAGAGTAGGTAGATTTCTCTTTTGTTTCTTCAGTTGTTAAGAGTTTTGGAAACTGTGCTCAAATAACTAGTGTTTTTGGGGGACCGTACTTAAGAAAAGACTTTCTACATAGTTTGTGATCAGTAAGAAATCTCCATACTGTATATAGTTAAGTTATGTGTTTTAATAATTCAGTACTAACAGGAAATTTCACTTTGCTACCTGATGGCCCCAGAATATTATGCCTTTTCAGGCTGAGAAAGTTGTAAGATACATAAAATGATACGGAGGTAGACTTTTCCTCTTTAAACAGGCTTCTGCAGACACCTCTAAAATAACCGATGCTCCAGAAATCTAGACAATAAACTATGGCTTAAGAAATTTGCACCATATAATTTCCTGGAAACATGAATTGTGAGTTTTACTTCTGACTTCTGACACCTCAGCCATCACCTCTTCTGAAATTTAGGCTTTTATTTCTTTCTTACATATTTGGTACAGGGTCTCACTATACAGCTCAGACTCGTGATTCTCCTGATTTCAGCCTCCCTAGCAGTGGGATTACAGGTGTATGCCACCACATCAGGTCTTGGTGGCTGGCTCAGCACGCCAGGGGGACAGGAATGGTGTGGCATGTAGTTCTGTTAGATGAACCTCAGTCCCTGTGCTTGTCTAAGCAAACCTACTGAATTATCCACTGAATTATCTGACTGGCCCTTCTACAGCATATTTGTGAACACTACAGAACTTCCCTTTGTGGAAGACGAAAGATCTTTAGTTAAATTAAATGTTAATTTGTTTATGTATTTTAAATAATAATTTATGATTTTAATATAATGAATGAAAATATGAGAAGGCACTATAAAGAATAGATAATAAAGTAAAATTTTATTCTTGTTAAATATCAAGTGGGAACAGTCTGATATGTGATGCTTTATTTTCCATTTTTACTAAAATTGTACCTATATATTAATTTGTGTATAATATTTCTCTTAAATGGTATAATATCTTTATGCAGCTTTGTCTTCTGCACGGTTGCACTTAGCACTAAGTTTTGAGTGCATTCCAGACCGTAAGGATCCTTACGTGATTTTCAGGGTTGATTACTTTCCTGTTATATGTTAGACCAAAATTTATTGAATCATTTAACATTTTGGGGAGTAAAATGACATCAATTTATACTTTTATAAATTACTTCTCAGTAAATACTTTATACATAAAGCTTATAAATATTTCTCATTATTTTTTTTCTGGGAGAAAATCTTCTGTAGATTAGACTGAAATATATAGCCAAGATTTGTGATGTTTATTGACAAAATGCTGTTTAGAAATCTTTACACATTGCAATGTACCATAGTGTCTATGTGCATATTTTAATCTTTTTGTCATTTGCTTTATTTCTTTTCTTCTAGATATTTTGATGTTTTGCAAGGCTTGCATTGTGTGGCAGTGGTTATCTTCAGAATAGTATCTCATTATAAAACCCTTTGTCATTTAAGAACTATATTTTGTTTCATCTTTTACTATGGATGTCTTCTTTTGTTGTCTAAAACAATCTTATAACTTAATTCTAAAATGTAACAATATTATACTATATCTTATGATTTAGAGGGAAAGAAACTCAAGCGGTGCTTAGCTGGGTAATTCTAGTCATTTTTTTATCACTTATTGGTATTCAACAGTTAACTTGGCTAATCTGAAGATCTGAAAGTTTTTTAACTTCGCTGTTGTTGGCTTGGTGGAGACAGATGGAGGTTGGGCTCAGCTGAGCCCAACCATCTCCTTCTCTAAGGTCCCAAATTTCCACATGGTATTCTTGCAGGACAGTCAGACCTGTATATGGAAGCTCCTAATTCCAATAATGAGTGTTGCAAAGGAGCTGGGTGAAAGTTGAACGACTTCTGATTCAGTCCTAGTCTCAGAAGTGATTGAAGGATTGGTCCATTGCCTTCTGTGGAGTAACCAAGTCCTTAGGATTAGGCCTTATAAGGGAAAGAGTGGAAAATAATTTGTAGCCATCTTTAATCTCCCTCATCCATCTAAGGGTAGTCATAAATTATTTACACTTTCAAAGATGTAAAATACATCAAACTCTTCCTAATGTTTGTGAAAATCTTGTTCTTTTATGGCATCATCCTACTGCCCATAATTTTGGCATCAAAATGATACTACATGCTCCCTTCCTGCCTCTTTCCAGTCCAAAATACAGTAGATAATGTCATGGCCAAGGTAGAATCATTCCATAGGCTAACCCAAATAAAAAATGACACATAGCACATGTGTAGTCTAAGATTGCTTGGAGCCTTTTCCAAGACTCTGAAAATGATTCTCTGTGACTCTACTGGTTCTTGATCCTTATAGAGACAACCTTCCTTTTCATTAGAAATTGCCAATATTTTCACTTATGTAGCTTTGTAAAGTATGCTTGCATCTATGAGCTGTTTGAAGTACAAAGTTCTCTTTTTATTTTGTTCATTTTCTGTTTAAATCACTCCAACCTAGTATAATTGCTTGAGAAAACATTTTGGCTTTGTAATTATCAATGAATAATAATTCACTACATTATTTAAAAGCCACCTCTGTGAATCTCTTGAAAATTAGACTTCCTTCATCTTAGAGTCCCTGTGAAATGTCTGAGGGAAGACATCCTTGAAAAGTTTTAAAAACATTATTTTTCATTGATGGAAATTTTCTTAGTATTATTTTCTATTGTCTGTGTGTTCTTTTACTTCTTAGAACCAAACCCACACCATCACATTCTTAGTGATTTCCAAGACTTTTTGGTGATTTCAAGACCCCTATAACCAATGGTTATAGAAGTCTCTACTTTTGTCATTTCCAAAGATCTACTGTCACCAGATAACCCCCTCCAGTGCTGCAGCATTTTCTATATTTTATAGCTACTTGGATGCCTCTTTCTTCAAGAACTTCAGAAATGCTTAGCAAGTCTCTGCTGCTTTAATTATCTCTTACATACTTGGAAATTCATTTCTTGATTTGCCTGGAAAGTGAGTTCGTGGTTTATATTATTGTTCTTTTTCTTGTTGTATAGTTTCCAAGAAAGGAGGGAAAAAATTCTGATTTAATCTGTTATTATGCTACTACTAAAAATATGATTGAATTATTTTTAATATTCACTTATATTTTTTAAATGATCATGCTTCTGAGGGATATATCAATCTAATACAGGGTAAAATGGATCATTTTTTAAAAAAATTATTTATGTATTCATTTATTTATTTGGTACAGGGTCTTGCTATGCAGCTCTGACTCATAGTGATCTTCCTGTCTCAGCCTCCCTGGCACTGGGATTCCAGGTGTGCATCACCATGCCTGGTTTCACTGGCCAGCAAGGAGCACCAGTTCTCTTTGGGCCCACACAGCGTGCGGTACTGGGAATTGAACCCAGGTCCCTGTGTTTGCCATCCAGGTGTTTAGACTGCTGACCTATCTCCCCAGCCCAAAAAATGGAACATTTAAAACTAGCCAATTTAATGCTACCTTAATTTGTATGGACACAATTTATTAGACCATTTAGGTATCACAATTTTTATTAACAAATAATGTGTCAAATGAAGTAGCCCATTGTTCATTTCAGTAATAAAAACAAGTTTAGATGTGGGTGGCAATCAGAAATAAGATGAGAAAATATGTTGTGAATATTAATGAGTAAAGGAGAGAAAAGGACAGAGAGACTGAGCAAGAGAAAGAGAAGGGCTTATTTAGAATCCCTTTATAAAAATCAAGTGAAAAGAAAGTATTAAATGAAGAAGGTATCATAACACACATCTCAGTAAATATGACATTAATGTTGGAGGGGGAGACACAATAATATGGTATTAAAAGAACTATGTGGTTGGAAGTGATGGTGTATGTCATGGTTTGTAACTGGCTGTCCCCCAAAAGCCTCATGCAGTCATGAGGCAGCTTCTGGAGTTTATGGTTGATAGTTGTGGGTGTGGATGCTGCACTGACCTGGGGCAGGTAATCTGCATTAGAATGTAAGAAGGGGAGAGAGGCTGGCTAGCTCTCTGAGCTCCTGCCACTCCCCTTGCTCTCTGCTCTTGGCTGCCACCAGGAAAGTCTGCTCTCTGCCACGTGCCACTCTGCCTTGGAGCCAGCTGAGTATGGACTGAACCTCCAGTCTCTGTGAGCTAAACACACCTTTCCTTCCTTCATTTTGGGTGTTGGGTATTTGTCCCAGCAAGAGAAGAGTAACTGAGACAGAATTTGGTATCAGAGAAGTGGGTATGATTGCAGCATGTACATTTTATCAGAAAATTTCACATTCCACCCATTTGATCAAATTATGAAGTCTGCATTTTACTTTTTATGACCATCTTGCCTAGTGTTTTTTGTTTTATTTTTTTTTTTTTTTAAGAAATAGTGCAGTTTTTAGGAGCTCATGTTTTGGAGTGTGGGTAAAGGCTAGTAAGTTGAAAGTCTATATCAGATGCATAAGGAACTGGTCATAATAAGTGACCACATTTGCAAAAAAAAAAAGTCATAAACACTTCAGAATCCTGTTTTAAAGAACAAAATATGTGAAACTTTACATATAGCATCTGCTACAGAGAAAAAACACAGCACACTGGAGACATTTATCACTACAACTGTGATAAGCATTTTCCTCTTGATTTTATTTGCAGAAAGTTTTTGTTCTTTTATATTTCTTGAATTTAATTAATATTTCTATTATGTTTTCTTCTGTTATAATAAATTATTTTCAGTTTTATCTTCAACTTCTCCAAGTTATCTTAAGTCTATTTTATTTCTCTAACTAGTGCTCACCTTTTTGTTCTATAATTATCAAAATTTCCAAGGTTGTGATTTTTGTCTCTGAATATTGCCTTGGCCGCAGCTCACAAGAATGAAAGTGCAATATGTTAATTTTCATTATCTCCTAAAGTATTTATAATATATAATTTTTATCTCTCTTTGGTAAAAATACATTTTTTAGAGAAACTTTTATGAATTTCATAATAAATACTGTTTGTGTTCATTTTGTGTATTTCTTAGCTTTTATTAATATTATTTCATAATGGTCAATGTGACCTGCATAGGGCCTACTACGTAGAACCCAGGGAAATATTTTATGGCATGAACATGACTAACTTTTTACATTTCATAATGATGATACAGCCCACACTCTCTAGAATTTATAATTAAAATATATTTATTCATTCAATCATAGTACATTTTTTCAGTTTCTGTATCCTGTTGACCCACTAGAAATTTCAAAGACATAAAATAATGTTAAAATCCTGTACAGAAATTAGTTTTCTACCCATTCCTAACATTATGCTCTTTTCTGTTCTTTCTAAGCGTAGAATGATATGTAGCTCTTCCTTACTTCACTGGAAAAGCACTTTTTCTGAAAATGGCATTTTGTCATTGATTATTTTTCTCTTCAAATATATTTTTGTTCTAAATTAATATTTTCATCTCAATAATTGAATTTACAGACTTTTCTGGGTGAAAAGTGAGAGTTATTTGAGGATAATGTAAGGAAGAAAAGTCTTCATATATTTAGTGCAGATGAATTTATTGCCTTTCCTGTCACCGTCACAAAAATCTCAGACCCTGTGTTAGTTGATACATTGCGTCAACTTGGCTGACTCAGCTCCAGCAGATCTCAGCGTGGGG